>LPNX010089730.1:215242-266556 GCA_001517045.1 Pseudotsuga menziesii | reverse complement strand
CTACTTGTTCTGAAGATGAACAGAAGAGTAGGTGAATGGTGCCATCATGCACAAGCTCTCTGATGTAGTGCATATGGATCTCAATGTGTTTGGTTCTATGATTCTAAACTGGATCTTTGCATATTTGAATGGTACTATGGTTATCACAGTAGATGGTAGTTGAGTACTCTGATTCGAAGCCACACTCTCCAAGTAAACCCTACAACCATAAACATTGAGTTGTTGCATTAACAACTCCTCTGTACTCTGCTTTTGTAGATGAGAGTGCAATGGCACACTGTTTCTTGCTTGACCAGCTAATTGGCCTTTCTGCAAGAATGAACACATATCCTGATGTGGAATTTCTATCTGTGCTATCACCTACCCAATCACTGTTAGTAAATCCAATCAAATCAAGATCAGATTTTGCTTTGGAGAAGATCCCATGTGTCCTTGTTCCCTGAACAAAGTTAAGGATCCTTTTGGATGCTTTCCAATGGATCTCATGAGGATGATCCATATATATAGAATCCACACTTACTACATAATAAATATCAGGTCTATTATGTGTCAGATACAATAAACATCCAATCAATTACCTATACAGTGTATTGTTTAGCACAGGTGAAGAATCAGCTTCTTCCAGCTTCACTCCTAAAAGGAAAGGAGTTTTGCTTGCTTTACAATCCTTCATTATGAATTTGTTCAGAAAATCCAAGGCATACTTGGACTGGTGCACCTTGATTCCATCTTTGGTTTGAGCAATCTCAAGCCCCAAATATTGACTTAAGAGCCCCAAATCTGTCATGGAGAAGGCTTGGTTCATAGCACCCTTAAAGGAAGCAATCTCATCCTTTGAGCTTCCTGTAATGAGTAGGTCATAAACATATAACAAAATTATCATTAATGAACCATTAATTAACTTCAAATAGACATTTGGATCTGATTTGCACCGAACAAAATTCAGTGATAGCAAGAAGCTATCGATCTTGGCATACCAAGCCCTGGGGGCTTGATTTAGCCCATACAATGACTTTCTCAACCTGCACAGAAGAGAAGGGTTAGTAGAAAAACCTTGAGGTTGATGCATATATATCTCTTCAGTGAGATCTCCATTCAAGAAGGCACATTTTACATCCATGTGATGTACCTCCCATTGCCTTGAGGCTGCAATGGCTAAGGCTAGCCTGATGGAATCCATCTTTGCCACTGGGGAAAAGGTCTCATTTTAATCTAGCCCATGAACTTGTGAGTAGCCCTTGGCTACCAATATGGCCCGGTACTTCAATGGTGAACTATCAGCAGAAAATTTGGTCTTATAGACCCACTTACACTGGACTAACTTTCTTCCTGGGGGGAAGATCCACTAGCTCCCACGTGTTGCTCTTCTGGAGTGAGCTGAACTTCTCCTTCATGGAAGCTTGCCATCTTGGATCTCCTGCTGCTTCTTCATATGTTTGAGGATTATACTCCACCATCAAATAGAATTTTTCAGCAAACATAGGATCCTTCATGCACAGACCACTCTCAAATTGAGATCTAGTCCTCCTTGGGTCATTGGGACCCCCAGCTAGCTCTCCTGTTGCATGTAGTGTCTTGGATGCCCATTTTGGCCTTGTAGGGATGTTAGGGTCTGCAATAAACTAATCTCCATCAGAAAAATCAGAATCAGCATGTTCAACAAACTCTTTACTTACTTCTTTAGGTTCAGGTGGAGAAGAGGGTTCTCCAACTTCCACTACTGCAAGGGGTTCTTCTTCAAACTGAACACACCTTTTAATAAAGGATTTGTTTGTGCTCAAATTTATTAGCTTGTACCCTTCTCAATATTCAGAGTATCGAACAAAAATACACTCTTTGCTTTGGGGCTGCAAAGCCTTCCTCTTCTCTGTTGGAATTCTAGCCCAAGCCTTTGAGCCAAAAATCCTGAAATGGGTCACATATGGCTTGTTACCACTACATGCTTCGAAGGGAGTCATACCATCAAGCTGTTTATGAGGCACCCTATTCTGGATATAGGCTGCACAGTTTATAGCTTCGGTTGAGTACTTTGGTGGCAAAGTTTTGGCCTCCATCATGCATGTTGCCATCTCCTTCAGTGACCTGTTCTTCCTCTCAACAACACCATTTTGCTGTGGTGTGTAAGGGATAGAATGCTACATCTGAATACTTGCATCTACACAATAATTAATAAACTCATACTTGAGTATAATAAACTCAGACTTGACATACTCACCACCATTGTCAGATCTGAGGACCTTGAGTTTCCTCCCAGACTGGTTTTCAACCAAAGCCTTAAAGACTTTGAAGAGGCCAAAAACTTCAGACTTGTGTTTCAGGAAGTAAACCCAGCAATACCTAGAAAAGTCATGAATAAAAGTCAATGCATATTTGTCCTAACTCATGGACATATGAGGTAATGGGCCAGTAACATCACTGTGGATCATCTCGAGGGGTGCATAGGTTCTCTCATGACTAGCTCTCTCAAATTTGTGCTCTGGGTGTTTTCCTAGGATACAACCTTGGTAGACTCCTTTGGAAATTTTTTATCTTGGGAAACCCTATGACCATCTCTTTTTCACTAAGATCAGAAAGATATTTGTATTTTAGGTGGCCAAATATTTCATGCCAAAGCTTGTTAGCCTCATTAGCATGAATCAGAAGAGCAGAGGGGTTTGAGTAAGATAGGAAGTGTGAGAACATGTATACCTTTTCAGCATGATTTGCAACTCCTTTTGCAATGACTCTACCACTTGATATCTCTGTGATCTCAACTTCATCAGGGGAGAATATGAATTTCTTAGGAGACCCATTGTGAGTCATCTGGTACACTAACAAGAGGTTGGAGGAAAGACCAGGTACATACAAGACATTGCTGAACTGACCATGATCAAGATCAATCCTCCCTTTGCCCAAACTTTCAGTGACAGAGTCATCTCCAAGTACTATAGGTGGTACTTTCGACATGTCAAGTGATGATAATTCCTCCTTGGTCGAAACCATGTGTCTTGAAGCTCCAGAATCGATGACAAAACTGGGTGAGCTTGATGTGCCAGCAACCAATGCATGAACTCTCTCTCTGTCATTTGAACTTGATCCTCCTTCTTTCTTCTTTGAGATTTCTGGAAGGGAGATGCCATTCTTCTCCAGGAGTTGGGTCAGCATGTCAATCTATTTTTTCATACAAGAGCTTTCAGAGTGATTGCCCTTATTGCAGTATGCGCACTTATTCATTTCACCTTTGTTTTTCTTCTTTCGGTAGTTCTTCTTGGAACCTTGTGGCTCCTCCGGAGACTATTTCTTATCTCTCTTTTGCTCAGGTGGATTTTTAGCTTTGTTTTTTCTTTTTGAATCCACCTTCGAATATCCAGCAATTAGAGATTGATCTTTGGATGGTTTGATGGTGCCCATCATCACCAGCTTGTCCTGTTCTTGTGTGAGAGATTCCATGAAATCTGCAAGGCTAGGAATCTTCCAGGTTTGAGCTGTCAGTTTTGTGGCATAGAAGGTCGAAAAAAACACTGAATAGTCAGGGCCTAGCTTTGAAAGTATGGCCAAAATGAGCTGATCATCTTTATTTCTGATCCCACACTGTTTCAGCTGCAAAACTAGTGCTTTGAACTTGGCGAAATATAGCTGCAGGGATTCAAAGCTATTTGGACTCAGAGAAATCAGCTCATTTTTGATTTGATGTCCCCTCAGCTCATTCGTCTTTCCAAAAATATCAGCAAGCTTCTCCCATACTTCATTTGGTGATGTCAATCCATCAAGATGGAAAAGGAGGTCTCTGGAAATACTCAGACACAGGAGACCATAGGTCTCATCCCTCATGTTGTGCCATTTTATCTTCTCTGCAGCTACATTGGGCTCTGCTTCTATTGCCATAGTCACCCTGTAGAGGCCTTTTTCTCTCAATAGTATCTCCATCTCTGCTTTCCATTCAAAGAAATTGAAGGGAGTCAAGATAGTTTTCTGTGATTGATCCATAGCTAGAAATCTTGTCTCGGTTGTCAGTAGAAGGCTCCCAGTCACTAATGTCGAAACTGCAAAAAAAATTTGGAGGAGAGAAAACAATCTACAATGGCTCTGATACCATGTGGAAATTCAACCCAGTGATAGATTAATTTTACTCACAACAATTAACAATTGATCATGAAAAATCACTCACAAAAGAGACTGAAATTGGAGCTGAACGCTAAACTGTATTAACTCAGTGTAAAATAGCCAACCTTGTAACATAATAGGTTTTTGAATAAATAAAATACATCAGGGATTCGAATGCATGAGGAGCAATTCAAATCTAGCATAAAGCAGTCTTGCTAAAAATAAGCAAATCCCCCATAGGTGTAAAAAGCTGGGTCCAAATCAGTCATGGAGCTCATGAATTAGAAAAAAGGCTTAGGAAATATAAAGAGTGGTGGAATGGCAGCTCATACATGCTTTTCCAAGGAGAAATGAGAGGAGGATGTAAAGGACAAAAAACTAGATCACCTCACCTAGTCTAGCTTTTCCATTTGCCTTAAAACACTGAAAAAGCAGGCAATAAAGTAGAAAAAGCAGAAGGGAACCTAGGAGGCCACGAATAAAGAAGAATTGATTCCTTGAGGTTTCCCAAGCGCTACATGAGTCAAATAAGGCAAGTTTTACCATTATGGATAGGCAAAAGACAACTTGCACAAGGTGGGACACATGAACTAGGAAAATAAGAAAAAAATAATTAAATTAATGTCTAAGGTAGTAAACTATGGGTTGATTATTCTAACAATTACCTTGTACCTTCTTTACAATTAGTTCCATTTCTTTCAATAATTTAGGTCCTAAGACTAACCTATCCACTGGATTACTCCAAGAGATGGGAGTATTACATTTCCTTCCATACATAATTTCGAAAGGACTATACCTAGCTAAAGCTTGATAATGATTATTGTAAGCAAATTCTACCAGGTGTAAATAATATTCCCATTTACTTGGCTGCTCCTTTACATACATTCTAAGTAGATCTTCCAGTACCTGATTTACTCTTTCAGTTTGTCCATCAGTTTGAGGATGGAAAGAGGTACTAAAATTTAACGTGGTATTCAATCCTTTAAACAAGGATCTCCAAAAATTACCTGTAAATTTAGGGTCTCGATCTAAAATTATGGCTTTCGGTATTCCATGAAATCGAATTTTTTTTATAAAGAAAATATCAGCTATATTTACAGTTTTTACAGGTATAAAATGGGATACTTTACTCAATTTGTCAACCACTACCATTATGGAGTCATTTAAGTTCTGATTTTTAGGTAGTATAGTAACAAAATCAAGGCTAATTATCTCCCTTTCCAGCTAGGAATAGGAAAAGGATGAAGTAGCCCAGCTGGATGCTGATGTTCATTTTTTACTTGCTGACATTCAAAGCATCTAGCAATATATTCTGCCAGTTCAATCTCCATGTTTGGCTAGAAATAATATTTTCTTAGCATGGTTATAGTTTTATGATAACCTGGATGACCTGAATAAGGATTTTTATGAATTTTATCTAAAATTAATAAGTTAATCTTAGTTACATTAGGTACATATATTCTATCTTTATACAGTAATACTCCTTTTTCATTCCATCTGTACCCTGTACTTAGACTTTCTATTAGATTTTCTTTTGCTTTTGCTTGTAACTTTAGGTAATTTTCATCTTGTTCTATTCCCATTTTAAGCTGTTCTTCCAAATATGTTGTATAAGTGCTGGTAGCTGCTGTAAAATTCATCTTTTCATTTCTACTTAATGCATCAACAACTTTATTCTCCTTTATTTTGATGTGTTGAATTTCAAAATTGTATTCACTTAGAAAAGATAGCCACCTAGATTGCCTAGCATTCAGGTTAGGTTGATCTAACTATATTTTAATCCCTTATTATACGTCATTAAGATAAAATTTCTTCCAATTAAATGATGATGCCACATCTTTAAATCATGTATGACAGCAACTAATTCTAAGTCGTAGGTTGCATAATTATTTTCATGAATCTTTAATTTCCTAGACTCATAAGCAATGCCATGTCCTTCCTGAGTCAATACTCCACCTAATCTGTCATTGCAGGTGTCAGTACATACTATAAAAAATTATTAGGGTTAGCATTTCTTAAAATTGGTGCACTATTTAATAAGGTTTTTAACTTTTTAAAACTGTCTTCACACTTCTGATGCTAATCAAATTTCTTCCCCTTTTTTTGCAAAGAGGTTATCGGATATGAAATTCTTGAAAACCCTTCGATGAACCTCCCGTAATAATCGGTAATCTGCATGAATGATCAGACATCAGTTACGTCTTTTGGGACTGGTCAATATTCGATGGCCTTTATCTTTTCATAATCCACCGAAATTCCTTCTTTAGTCACCACATGACCTAAGTACTATATTTTATCTTTAAATAAGTTGCATTTACTAAATTTTGCAAAACGTTGATGCTCTCATAACTCTTTCAAGACAATTTTTAAGTGTTCTTTATGTTCTTTTTCATATTTCGAATAAATTAATATATTGCTGATAAATACGACCACAAACTTATCGAGATATTTGTGCATTACATTATTCATTAGACACATAAAAACAACTGGAGTATTAGTAAGCCTGAAAGGCATAATTACAAACTCGTAATGTCCATATCAATTTCTAAAAGTTGTTTTAAAGATGTCTTCATCTTTAATTTTGACTTGGTGATATCCAGAGCATAAGTCAATACTTGAAAACACCATGGCTCCACATAGTTGATCAAACAGATCATCTATGCGAGTTAACGGGTATCTATTCTTGATAGTCATCTTATTTAATTGGCGATAATATATGCATAGTCGTAGAGTTCCATCCTTTTTCTTAACAAAGATGACAGGTTCCCCCCAGGGAGACACACTGGGTCTAATGTAATTCTTATCAATAAGTTCTTTTAACTTACTTAATTTCATTTAGTTTGAGTATATTCATCTGATAATGGGGCTTTTAGCCAGGCACTACACCAGGTACCAGCTCATTTGTAAACTCTAATTCCCGTTTCGAAGGCAGTGGTGGAATTTCTTCTGAAAATACATCTAAATATTCCTTTAGACCTGGTATATCCTCTATTTTTAATTTATATATGTTGTTCAGTTTATCTTCATTGGTTACTGTTACTGCATAAGCCTTACAACCTTTCCTAATAGCTCTCTTAAGCTGCAGAGTAGACATCTGCCTTACAACTGTTTTCCTAGGGATTCCCTTTACACTTATTAATTTTCCATCATTATTTATACAAGTAAAGGTTTTATCAAAGCAATTCAAGACCAGCCTATGCTGCTCTAACCAATCCATACCAATTAATATATGGTATGAACATAAAGGTAGTACATTGAGCTTAACAAAAGTTTCAAACTAATCCATAGTTACTGTACAATTCTTTACAAAGCTAATTACCTTTCTCTTTGCACCAGTAGCTAATTGAACTAACCAAGAACTTTTAAACTTTTCAATTGGAAGTTTACACTTTTCTACCAAGTTAGGAGAAATATAGCATAAACTAGCTCCAGGATCAATTAAAATAGATATGAGTATTTGATTTATCTTACCTTCCACTTCCACCATGGAATTTTGATAGTCTGCTTGCCTATTCTCTAATGCTGCATTGATCCTGGGCATTGTCCTTGTTATATTGGCAACAGTCATCTCCTCTTGTATTGTGTGGATGTTGCTGATAGTCTTCTTCCGATTGGGACAGACTGATGCATAATGCAGAACATTGAATTCCCAACACTTTATGGGTTCTTTATGTTCAAAGTTATTTGTGTAGTTACTATGATTGTTAGCAAACTCTTTATTCTTTTGATTGTTCTGATTGGTCTGTGAATTACTTTTATTCCCACGAAAATTCTTATTAGGAAAATTTCTGGTGTTATTATTTTTAGAATTTTGATTAGGTACAAACTCTTTATTCTTTTGATCATATTTATTATTCCTTTTGGCCTTCTAGTTGGCCATACTCTCTTTTTTATGATTCTATTCATAACAAAAATTCGCTTTTCTCATCGCTTCTTCTAGAGATTTCGGATTGTCATACTCAATCGTGTCTGTTATATGATAAGGTAAACAATTGAGAAACTACTGTACATTAGGTTTCTCATCCACAATGTATGGCACATACCTGAGCAAACTTAGAAACATACGATTCAGTTCTTTCATATTCATTGTACCTAGTTTTAACTCATAGAATTCCTTAGTCATTCTTCATAGTACTGTTCAGATAAAAATTTATTTTTGAAGTATTTCTTGAATGTGCTCCAATTTATGCTTTTGTCTCTTATACCTTTCACTCTTTTTAAGTCCTTCCACCATATATCATATTTCCCTGTAATATTATAAATAGCCATCCCGGCCTTTAGTTGATTAGAATAGTTATAAATCTAGAAGTACTTCTTCATCCCGGATAGCCAGGATTTTGCTTCCCCTGCCTTTTCAGTTTCTCCATTAAATGTTGGCGGCTTGATCTTCTTGAACTCCCTAGAGATTTATTCATAAGGTTTATATTTTCTTTTCCTAGTATGGTGGTTATCCTCAGTATTGTCACTAGTATAATGAGAGTTATTTTTATCACCATATACTTTGGAAGATGAGCTACTTTCATTTTTAACATGTTTAGTATTTTTATACTTATGTTGATAACCTATATCTTCAGAATCAAATCTTTTACCCTTTCCCTTAGTATGAAATCTTTTTATTAAGATCTGATTTAGCTCCTCTTGAGCTCTGAGAATCCTCTCATTTTCTTTCTTAACTGATTCCATTTCTTATTTTAATTCTTTAATTGTTTGTAGTAGTTCGGAAGAATTATTGGTTGTATCTTCTTGTATAGGTTCTTTTTGTAGATTATCCCATTTAGTGTAAAGAGATTCCTCTTCTACATATTCTTCCAATCTTTCCATACCTATCATTAACTCAGAAACAAACTTCTCTGTGTGTATCATTCAAAGAAAACAACATCAACATAATTATTTAATTTACTGTTCCATATAAGTAAGTTTCACTTCATTAAGGCCTAGTGTTTGAACCTTGTGCTCTAATACCACATGTAATAACCCAAAATTTAGTAAAAATTTAAAAATTTTAAAGTGACATAAAATGTCTAAAGTCGCAGCTAAGTAACTGCTAACGGTTAGTGGAAAATGAAACAGTTTGTAAAAGGTTAAGGGTTTGTTTCATTAAAAGAATCTGTAACTAAAGGATATAATCTTAAACACCCATGTTAATTCTATTAATGACTTAACAACTTTAACTTCTACAGAGTTGGAAATAGGACTTGCATTTAGTTGCTGCTAGATATACTGATGATTTACTTTTCTCAAGTAGGTAAGAAATCTTGTTTGAGATCGGGGCTTACTTAGCTTTCTGCTAACTCAAATGGACTCCTGGTTCTTACAGGTTTAGCCAGTAAGCGTAAGATCCTATAGGTGTTTATTTTAATATTACGTTGAGAAAAGTACTTTCCTAGTATGTTAAGATGCTAGTATAAGAAAAGGTTAATTAAACTGCTAGTATTCGAGGAGGTAAAGTGAATTATTTTTTTTTCGTTGTTCTGAATCTATGAAAGTATTTATAAATTATGCCATATTGACTTTTCATCAAAAACATAATCAATGTTTTAAAATACAAGAGCAATTTCTTACTAAGGTCCCTTCAGTCGTATGATGATTATCTTTCAAAATTTTATAGTATGTGGTTAGCTTTCTTATGTTTACAGTACTGGTTATTTATAAATTCCCCTAGATGGCATAGAGCTCATGGTTTTGGTTTAAGTTTACTTCGACTGATTAGTGATCTCGTAGCTATTTTTACTTCAATACTCAATGTGTCCTTCTCCTTAAGCATGAACATGTTCCTATTTTTTTCGGTTGTAAAGTTAACAACGAGTGATTAGACTCTTTATGACAAATTCTCCAATAATGTTAGTCTTCAGTTTCTTGAAGACTCCCTCATTAAAAAGCATCAAGATTCTGTGTTGAGAAGATTAAGGATTTTCCAGTTTACAATAGTCATAAACCATGCCATAACTATTCCATACTTTGTTTTACTAGTTCTAAAACAATACCATACTTACTTGACTTGTTTTCAAACATGAAGAACTTCTGGGACAAATTGATGTCCAAATTGTAACTATGGTATTTAAAATATAACTACAGTACAATATTATTTCAAGTTATAATAACCATTTCAACATATATCCTAAGGTAGTATTACCTACCAATCAACTACTATGATGTAGTCGAAATGATGGAAAACACACCTTATAAAGTTTTATCCTATACTATATTAGTTTCCATGGTAATTTATAATCGATGCCATGATTCTTATCATTAGAAATCATATGTTATATGGTGTTTGCAATGATAGTTTTTAAAAAAAATTTGTGCAGCGACGACTTAAGGTTTCAACCCACACTTGTTGAGATTTTTGGAAGGGAACGTGGATAGGATCTCCTCCATTCGTTGGTTGATTTATAATGCTGTAAACCCTACACCTTTGCATTTTCAGACCGAGGGTTCTTTTCCTTGCTGGTCGAGATGTGTCCTCATGGCCATGAGAGGCCCGTAACCTCCTTAATCATTGTGAATTTTTCCTGCAAATGTTGTATTGTGACTGTTGGGTATCATAGTTTATCGTTTGGTTTGTCCTGTGTATTGAAGAAAACATTGCGACTGTGGTTGTTGGTTTCTCCAAGTAGCTTGAAGCCTGTAATTTGTCTTACTCCTGCAACTTCTCACCCATGGCTTCTGCATTGTGAAATTGAGTCGGTTTATTGGTTTCTCTATCATGGAGGTGACTTCAATGGTTCTTGCCTTTCGGTTTGAAGTCGTCGTGACCTGGTGTGGCCACCTCTTCTCAGTTTCGGCTCTGGTTAACAGGTAAGACTTTCCAATCTTGGTTTTTCTTTTACATTTGATTATCCTTACTAGGGTTTTTATTATTTATGCAACAGAGTTTAAATAATGCTTTGGTTTGGTTTTGCAGGTTCCTTCTACCAGCAGCAAACTATGGGTGGAAAATGAACTCATGCTTCAGTCTTTTCATGGGCTTCCATCTGGTAAGCCCCGGTCCCATCGAGGGTTCTTCCTGCATGCGGTTTAGGTTGTTGGAAGTGGTTTCTGTGGGTGAATGCACGACTTTGGTTCTCTGTTGCTTATGATTTAAAGCTTTTGTATTGTATGTCCATGTTTTACTTTAAAAAAACCCTTATGATACTTAATGCTGGGTAACATAGGCTCTTTGAAGCCATGATGTAAATATGGTTTTTATAAGATATTTTTATCCTTATCACTTGGGAAATGTAAATGCTTTTGTTTTTATTTTGAAAATATCCTAGCTCTGAGCTCAGAGAGGCTTGTCAACCTCTGTCTAGTGTTACTTTAGTTTTTACAGTGAACTTAGTAATGGAATGATGTGAATGTAACGTCCTCAGCCCTCCAACTGGTGAAGAGGATGCTACTATACACCAAACATCCAGGAAACTAGGCCCATGAACATGTACATACCTATAAATTGAAGAAAAATGCTTAAAACATGAAACATGCATACATGATTATTATTCAGTGGAAGAAAAACATACAATTTAGCATTCAACATGTCCATCATATTCATTTAACGGTAATTATAAATGCAAGGAAGAAATGGTCAAGAATACTTATCTTATAAGAAATGTCCCGCAACAAGCTACGTCGCTGCAACGTTCCACCCAACCATAGGCCAGCATTCTCCTTAATCTCTCAACAACGCTGCCACCCCTGAGCTGGGCATAATTTCCCCAATTAATAAGGAACTAGAAGGCTTACACATAGCCAAGGATAACAAACAACCAAACCAACATAGTTGGGTTTCTCAGGCAAACAACATATCAGCCAAGCCAACAAAGTTGGGCTTATCAGGCCATCAAGGAGGTGGGAAAGGCTAAATGCTAAGCTAGTGAGCTCATTAAAGAGCTAAGGACACCTACACCAGAACTAGCCTGATTTCTAGGATTCCCACACACACCCAACACAAGGAAATCAGTCATTTCTCTGCTACACAGTCCCTTAGGCCATGACCTCCCTTCCAGTGCTATTTAGGGGTTGTGGAGAAGAAATATATCCCTCTAGATCTATCTGTGTGGTTCCCAAACCCACCAGGTTTATTAAGCAAATCAGGCCCTCATCACCACCCCAATACAGTCCAAATACCAACCACTACTTTCCTGCAGCCAAACAAGCACTTCACAACTTGGACAGGGGAAGACAATCCCTGAGTCATTCTTGGCCCTATCGTGGCTGAAATGACTCCCCCCCAACCTACAGTACATACCACTCTGTAAAGGGAAGAACAGTCAACAAAATGTGAATGAGACCATAGCCAACGATCAGTGAAGAAACCACAACCAACAATCAATGAAGAAACCACAGCCAATGATCAACAACAAAGTGTATGGACAAATACACAGTCCGATCAGGAACGTAAGAAGGAGAACCGATTCTCTGCATAGCCAAGAGGAAGAACATGCACAGACCCCAATTGGTGTGTGAGGCAAAACAACGATGTCCTCGCGTGAGATGGATAGTGAAGAAAAAAATTCATGTGCATGAGGAAAATTGAAGAGCCCCAAAATGATGAAGAGTCCACCTAAATGGTGCGTGAAGGTGAGCAAAACTGGAGAGAGTGGGCAGAACGATCAGGCATCCCAAATAGTGCGTGAGGAAAACGACTCCCAGCCCGTGATTGTGACTGAACCAGCTTTTGGAGAGTGCATGGAAACAAGCCTTCCACCCACCACTACCTAGAATTAACTACCCTCAACTAACATAGGAGCTTAAGTGGTTGATCGACACATGGCTTTTCCCCATGGGTTCCAGGTTTAACAATCCCCCCCCCCTTATCCTTAGAAAATCATGCCCTTTTCAATATAGTTGCATCAACATAGCTGGTTGGGGTTATTTTAACTAAAATGCATAGTTACATGATGCCACAACTTAATATGTGTTGTATATCTTGATATACTATCGGCAACAATTCCAAACACTAAAACATAACACAACCAAATCAATGGTGGGGCCTTTGCCTTCAGCTCCGCACCATGATTATTTACAATATATATGTATCATGTATATTAAATGCATCGGGGTAAAAAATGGGGTGTTACATTCCCCTCCCCCTTCAATAGCACTGTCCTCAGTGCTTTACAAAATTTTCACAAAATGCTACACTGGTATCGCCTCAGTGTTCCGTAGAATTGAACAAAAATGGATGTGCCAATTGCATGGAATCCTCCAGCTCACATGTAACCTCTTCAAGTCCATAGTGCTCCCATTGTACCTTTACCTGCCCTATGGCTCAGTTCCGGAGCATCATGACCTTCATGTTGAGGATGCACATTGGTTCAGTTTGGAACTCTCCCTCAGGTTCCACCTAAATCACATCCCAATTAATCACATGGTTAGGATTGTGTACATATTTCTTAAGCAAAGAAACATGAAAAACATTATGAGCTCGAGTATTAGCAAACAACACAAGTCTATATGCAACTGGCCCTATTCTTTCAAGCACTTTAAATGGTCCAAAATATCTTGGTGACAACTTGGCACAACTTCCAAGCTTCATGAAACTCTTCCTTGCCCTCACTCTGAGGTAAACATGATCCCTAACATTGAACTCCCTATTCACCCTATGCTTATCTACATAGCTTTTTTGTCTATCCCATGCTACTCTCAGATTTTTCCTGATCTTTACAACCTCTTGCTCCATTTCCTTCAGCAATTCTGGTCCAAGCACAACCCTGTTAACTGGATTATTTGAAGTCACTGGTGTCCTACACCTTCTTCCATACAAATCTTCATACGGACTCATCCCAAAGGATGCCTGTTGTCCATTGTTATAAGCAAACTCTACCAAGTGTAAGTAATCTTCCCACTTGGTTGGTTTGTTCATTACATACATGCGAAGCATGTCTTCAAGTACCTGATTAACTCTCTCTGTCTGCCCATCTGTCTGAGGATGGTATGTAGTGCTAGAGTTTATCTTTGTACCTAGATCTGCAAACAACCCCTTCCAAAAATTGGAAGTGAACTTGAGATCTCGGTCTAAGACTATTGCTTTCAGCAATCCATGCAATTTGAAAATCTCATTCATGAAGATCTTTGCAATGTCATCAGTCTTATGCGAAGACTTCACCGGTATAAAATGTACTGCCTTAGTGAACTTGTCTACCACAACCATGATGGAATCATGTTGTCTCCAAGTCATCGGCAATCCTGTAATAAAATCCATGGAAATAACTTCCCATTTCCATTCTGGAACTGGCAAAGGTTGCAACAAACCTGCTGGATGTTGATGCTCCACCTTTACCTGTCGACATTTCATGCACCTCAAAATGTATTTAGCCATGTCCTTTTTCATTCCTAGCCAAAAATATTGCTTTCTGGCTGTACCAATTGTCTTCTGGCATCTTGGGTGACCAGAATACAGATTTTGATGGATTTCATCCATAACAACTCTCCTCCAATCTGCTACATTCAGAATATAAATTCTTCCTTTATAAGTAAGAAGTCCATCTTCTTCAAATTTATATCCCTCATACCTCTTCTCAAGAATTTGCTGCTGCAATTTGTCTTTCACCAGCTCATACAATTCATCTCCGATAGTATAATTAACAATCCGCTGCCTCAAATCTGATTGGCAAATACTAAGAGATGCCAAATGCATTTCTTGCACCTTCCTGTTGAGTGCATCCGCTACATTATTCTCTTTTCCTTTTATGTGCTTGATTTCGAAATCAAATTCACATAAAAACCCCATCCATCTTGCTTGCCTAGCATTCAGAATAGGCTCATCAAACAAATACTTCAGACCACAATGGTCTGTCCTGAGCTCAAATCTCCTACCCATCAAGTAATGTCTCCACATCTTGAGAGAATGTATTATGGCTGCAAGCTCTAGATCATGAGTGGCATAGTTTTTTTCATGCTCCTTCAACTTTCTTGACTAATAACATATCACGTGGTTGTCTTGCATAAGGACTCCTCCAAGCCCTTCTCCACATGCATTGGTACACGCAATAAATATTTCTCTGGATCTGCAACTTTCAATACAGGTGCACTGGTGAGAATATTATTCAACCACTGGAAACTTTCTTCACACCTCGATGTCCATTCGAACGTTATCCCCTTCCTTTGCAAAGAAGTGATGGCATGTGCAACTTTGGAGAATCACTCAATGAATCTTCTGTAGTATCCTGCAAGTCCTATAAAAGATCTTACATCCGTCACATTTCTTGGATTAGGCCAATTCATAATGGCTTCAATCTTTTCAGGCTCCACAGATATACCCTCTTTTGAGATAATGTGGCCCAAATACTGAATTCTATCTCTATCGAAGTCACACTTGCTCAGTTTTGCATACAACTGGTGCTCCCTGAGCAATTGCAATGTCAACCTCAAATTCTCTTCATGCTCTTCTTCATTATTAGAATAAACAAAAAAAAACTTGTCCAAATATCTATTGAATACACTATTCATAAGGCACATAAATGTAGCTGGTCCATTTGTGAGACAAAATGGTACCACTACAAAATCATAATTCCCATACCTTGTCCTGAAGGCTGTCTTATGAATGTATTCATGCTTTATTCTCACCTGATTGTAACCAGACCTCAAGTCAATCTTGGAAAATACCTTTGCTCCTCTCATTTGATCAAAGAGGTCATCAATCCTAGGAAAAGGATATTTATTCTTCACAGTAACCTTGTTCAATTGTCTGTAATCAATGCACAACCTGAGTGTACCATATTTTTTCTTTACGAACAGGATTGGTGCTCCCCAAGGAGACACACTCAGCCAGATATACTTATTTTTCAACAACTCTTGTAGTTGCATATTCAACTTTAGTATCTCTGGTGTACTCATCCTGTAGGGTGTCTTGGACACTAGTGCTGCTCCTGACACAAGTTCAATTGTGAAATCAATGTCCCTCTTTGGAGGAAGCCCTGGAATCTCATCAGGAAACACATCCTTGAATTCCTGTAACACCTGATAGTCCTCCAACCTAGGAGTTTCGTCTCTTGTTGCCTCCAAAATATGAGCTGCATACAACTGGAAACCCTTCATACAAAACTTTTTCAACTGCATTGCTAAAACCTGCCTTATTGATATTACCTTTGGAATACCTTTCACAGCTACTAGTTTTCCTTCTTCATCCATGCATTCAAAAATCTTGTTATAATAGTCAAGCTTTACCCTGTGAGCTTCTAACCAATCCATTCCAATGAGAACATCATAGGAACCAAGTGGTAGAACATTCAGATCTACACAAGTTATCAATCCATTCATAACCAATGGACATTTCTCTACCACTTCACTGACCTTTCTCTTAGTCCTAGTGGCTAGCTAAACTAAGTAAGATTTCCTATGCCTTACTTTCTCAAAAGCACAAATCTCCACTACTCTAGGAGTAATGTAACTATGAGTAGAACTAGGGTCAATCAAAATAGAAACAGATTGTTCAACAATATTACCCACAACTTCAACCACAGTTGACTGGTGATTTGCCTGGTTCTCCTCCAGTGCTGCATAAATTCTAGGGACTACCCTTGCTACTTGACCCACCGTTTTTGCTTCTTGAATGTTGTAAGGTGGTCTTGCATTCTCATTCTCGAGTGGACAGTATCTGCGCAAGTGGGGTCCTTCACATTTCCAACATTTGAGTGGTCTTTTATTATGTTGTGGATCTTTAGGCTTTTCTCATGTCACTCCTACTGGATTACTCATAGCTTGGGATGGCTGCTTTTGTTGATTCTTGAATCTAGAAGGTTTGAAACCTTTCTTTCTTTGGTCAAATTTCTAGTTCTTCTTGTCCTTCCAGGACTTATGGTAATCAGGTTTACCTTTGCTTTGCTCATAGCAATACTTAGCCTTCCTTATTGCTTCTTAAAGAGTTATAGGTTCATAAAACTCGATCCTGTCTTTGTAAGACCGAGGCAATCCACTTAGAAACCATTGGGCCTTCACTTTTTCATCTTTGGTGTATTGGACATACCTCAATAATTCCAAGAACTTATTTGCATACTGTTCCATGGTCTGCTGTCCCAATCTCAGCTCATGGAATTCTTTGATCTTGTTGTCATAATACTGTCAGTGAGGTATTTCTACTTGAAATACTTCTTGAACTGTTTCCACTTCAGTATCCTTTCACTGATCCTCTTTACTTGCTTCAAGTGTTACCACCAAATGGACACTCTTCCATTCAAATTGAATATGGAAACTCTTGCCTTCATGTTTCCCGAATAATCCTGCACTTGAAAGTACTTCTTTATCCCAAGAAGCGAAGCTTCAGCCTCTTGTCCAATCTTTATCTCAACATGAAATGTAGGAGGTTTAGCTTTCTTAAATTCATCTTGAGAGCGATCCCTATGGTGTCTCCTTCTTTTCCTTTTATGAGAAGATGAAATCGTATCCCCGCTAGATTCTTCAGAGTTAGATGATCCACTAGAATTCCTTCTCCTTCTCCTAGTATTACTCTTACGACATTCTGGTCATGTTGTACCTCGTCTAGAGTCTATATTTCTTTGCAAGTCTATTAAACTCTGCAACATAGTAGCATTGAATTGATGATGTCTTCCTGGGCTTTAATCAAGCTTCTCATGGTGGCTGCAACATCTGACGGTGTCTCTTGGAATCTCCTTCCATTAGACTCTATGTCATCATTTCTGTTACGAACATTTTCTCCCATGGAATATTCCACACACTCGTAAGAATCCTGAGCATCATATCCATCACGGGTTCTCATAAATGAAACACCTTTGACTTACCAACTGTACCACCTGAAATACTACCCTTGAAGGTGATTATGATTATGCAAATGTGTTAGATAGAAAAAATGTTAGATGCATACCTTGATAATAAAAAAACATAACCACTTACCTTCTCCTGGAAAATCATAACATAACCATTTTGCTTAAACATAAAATATTCTTCCTTTTTATCCCTATAATCAACTGACAATCTGCTGAAAGATAGTCAAAAAACTGCTTGAAAATTGGTGAGAAATTCCCTTGAAAAACCCAAATTTATATTGGCCCAATCAGACCTCTTCCCAACTAAATTTCCAACACTTCGGCAGTCAAAACACCTAGTTTTCTCCGTTGCTCATCGGTGGTCTTCCCATCTATTTATCTCTGGCGTGTCGGATCGGTAGTTGGCTAGGATTCCGAACTTTATCAACAATGCCAAGGACTGTTCACCAGGTCTCTTCCCCACTAAAACTCTGATGTTTCGGCGATCCCAACAGCAAGTTTCCTCCAGCGCTGATCAGCGGCCATAACAACTAACCCTTTCCATTGTATCGGCGGTTTCAACAACTATAGTTTTCAGTAGTATCGGCAATCATATGCATTACTCATCGGGTGCTCAGTACCTTAGGCAGCCACAACGATGAGTAGTGATCTCACTATGGGTTTTGCAGACATTTATCGGCTATCGGATCCACTAACCATCATGTGGATAGTGTCTTAGACTACCACAACGATGGGTAGCAAACTGACTGTGGGTTCTATGGACCCTTCATCGGCTATCGAAAGCACTAATTGCTACAGCATCGACGGTTGAAGCCTCTATCTGTCGAAAGGAGAGTCCACTAGGAAGTTGCAATGATAGACACATGAACAACTAAATTTTTTCGATGTCATTCAATGACGACCAGAACAACTAATACTTTTCGACGTCAGTCGCTGCATCAATGGCTCCATCCTCCGAATTTTGGCGATGGTTCCGACTACGTGAGCCAACATTTCGGTAGTTTCGTAACCTAACTTCCGTCGATCGGCACTCCAATATTCCAACTTCGCTGATCGCCGATGGGTTCCTCACTAAGATAAATTTTCAAAAATTTTCTTCTTTCCCATTCACGTCGGTGCCTTCATCCTCTATCTTTCTCCGATGGCCATGACGTTTCGGCAAACCCATCATCTAAGTTTCACTGATCCATTCCACTAAATTCCATTGACATTTTAGTGATCCTTATCCATAGGGAGCCATCGTTTTGGTGCTCCCATCATCTAATCATCGACGATCCCATTAGCTAATCTCTACCGATCACCGATGGTTTCAACCCTTAAGCAAAATTTCGGGAAAAAATGCTTCCTTTTTCTTTGCATCAGAAATCCCATCCACAATTCCTCGTCGACGTTTTGATGGCCTTTAGGGTATCTCCACCGACGTTTCGAGTGGTCGATCAACTAAATTCCACCGATGCATTAACTAATTTTTGCCGAAATTCTCTTATCCTCCATCGCTGTCGGGGCCTGCGTCAGAGGTCCATCCATCAAAGTTTTTCAATGGGCCAACAGCCTAACACTTAAAATTTTTGAAATCCTTTCTTCCTATCCCTCGTCGGGTGGCCTTTAGCCTATACTTTCTGCTGTATCGGAGGATCTTCTCACTTAGTCCTCCAATGATCCAACGAGTTCAGCACTTGGAAAATTTTTGAAGTTTTTTCTGATTTTTTTATCTCTGCTGGGCAGAAGGAAACCTACCTCTACTAACTAGTTTCTCATGGCCTTCTGAGGGTCAATGCTGCAATGAAGGCTCTGTCACTACATCTTCATGTCCTGTTCAGGGCCATGCTGCAACATAAGCTCTGATACCACACTGTAATGTCCCCGGCCCTCCAAGGCAAAGAGGATGCTACTATACACCAAACATCTAGGCAACTAGGCCCATGAACATGTACATACATATAAACTGAAGAAAAATGATTAAAACATAAATCATGCATACATCATTATTATTCAACAGAAGCAAAACATACAATTCAACATTTGACATGTCCATCATATTCATTTAACAATAAGTATAAATGCAAGGATGAAATGGTTAAGAATACTTATCTTATAAGAACTATCTTGCAACCAGCTACGTTACTGCAACGTTCCACCCAGCCATAGGCTAGCTTGCTCCTTAATCTCTCAGCAACGCTGCCACCCCGAGTTGGGCATGACTTCCCCAAGGAATAAGGAACTAGCAGGATTACACATAGCCAAGGATAAAAAATATCCAAACCAACACAGTTGGGTTTCTCAGGCAAACAATAGATCATCCAACCCAACACAGTTGGGTTTATCAGGTCATCCAGGAGCTGGGAAAGGATAAATGCTAAGCTGGTGAGCTCATTGAATATCTAAGGACACCTACACAATTACTAGCCTTACTTCTAGGACACCCACACACACCTAACACAAGGAAATCAGTCCTTTCTCTGCTACACAGTCCCTCATGCCCTAACCTCCCTTCTAGTCCTATTTAGGGGATGTGGAGAAGAAATCCTGTCCTCTAGCTCTATTTGTGTGGTTCCCAAACCCACCAGGTTTATCAAGCAAATCAGGCCCTGATCACCACCCCAATACAGTCTGAAGACCAACCCATTAGAGGAAATTTGAGGTCTAAAATGGGCCTCCTAAGGAAAATAATAAAATAATAGTTAAAATAATAAAATAATAGTTAAAATAATAAAATAATAGTTATTAATTTTGGAGGAAGAATGAAAAAAACTACCTTTTGTGTTCGTAATTTCGACATATGTCCCTGTATTTTCACTCAAATTATTAGCGGGAGAGCTCATTGGATGCTTAATTTAATTATGAGACTATAGCCAATGATCATTGAATAAACCACAACCAATGATCACTGAAGAAACCACAGCCAATGATCAATAATGAAGTGTCTGGACAACTACACAGTTCGATTAGGAATGTAAAAAGGAGAACCAATTCTTTGCATAGACAATAGGAAGAACATGCATAGACCCTAATCGGTGCGTGAGGAAACACAATGGTGTCCCCGCGTGAGATGGACAGTGAAGACAAAAATTGTTGTGTGTGAGGAAAAATGAACAGCCACAAAATGATGAAGAGTCCCCCAAAACGGTGCGTGAAGGTGAGAAAAACTAGAGAGAGTGGACAGAACGATCGAGCATCCCAAACGGTGCGTGAGGAAAACCACTCCCAGCCCGTGCATGTGACTGAACTAGCTAGTGGAGAGTGCGTGAGGGCTAGCCTGCCACCCACCACTACCCAGCATTAACTGCCCTCAAGTAACATAGGAGCTTAAGTGGTTGATTGACACATGGATTTTCCCCATGAGTGCCAAGTTTAACAACCCCCCCCTTATCCTAAGAAAATCATGCCCTTTTCAATATAGTTGCATTGACATAGCTAATTGGGGTTCTTTTAATTAAAATGCATAGTTACATGATGCCACAACTTAATATGTGCGGTATATCTCGATATACTATCAACAACAATTCCAAATGTCGAAACATAACACAACAAAATCGATGGTGGGGCCTTTGTCTTTAGCTCTGCACCATGATTATTTACAATATATATGTATCATGTATATTAAATTCATCGGGGTCATAACTAGGGTGTTTCAGTGAAAACAGTCAAGGTTGTAATATGAGTTGGATTTTAATTCTCCTGTCAGTAATATATTTTGTTACTGTTTAATATAAAAGATATTGTGCATACTTTGTTTCATTAGTAGGCCTGAGATTCGACCCTTCGACTCTAAAGGCTATAAGCCTATCCTTAAATAAGGATTCTGTATTTGCGAATGGTTAATTAATATTGGTTTATTTTGTCCATAATTTGCATATGTAATGTTTTCATTAATACCGTGTATTATAATGATTTTTTAATGCACTGTTTATGGGAATATTACTGTGTTTTTTTTAAGGATGATAGTTAAGTCAGGTTTTAGCTTTTAAAGGGTTAATCATTGTATAAATGCTACAGTTTAATAATATCCTTATTTATACTTAAAGAACTCTTAGCTCTATTTGATAATAGGAAATAGATGATAGTAATTACTTACAGTTATTAGTTCGATGCTAGCTCTGTTTATTTAATAATTCCTTAATAATTTATACAATTTGTTTTGAATTCTTAGTTAAGAAAATAATTAGGGTTTTAATGCAGCATACTTGAAAAATAGGATAAAGTTATCATTCAGTAAATTTTGTAGTTTTTAAAGGATTATAGTAGAATCCTTTGGTCTTAGACAAAGACGCACAGTGTCTAGAATTTCATTGTTATAAATTGTTTTACAAATTCCTTTTTACCTGGTTTTTAGATGCTAGCCTACTTACTTTACTTATGTTTAAATGTTAAACCATAATCTTTATATTTTATCATAATACTAATACTATAATTACTTCTATAATAGTATTATTACTATTCTCTTACATACCTATTTTTTTTAGTTTAGTTGAAGTAAATAAATATAGACAATATTTAATACTGCTTTATAGTAAAATTCATTAAAAATGAAGTAAAATCTAGTTACTGTTCTCATTCAAGTAAACGAATCATCTCATTCACCTAAACACCCAGCTGTACTAGAGTACTACCTGAGTCAGCTGTGGAAAAATACAGTTTGGGAATTCTAATTCTATCTGTTTCCCATTTTACATATTCGTTTCTATTTCTAACATAATCTATAATTCTACCAAGTCTAACATTACATAGTTATTCTTCCTACATAAACCCTAAAATACTAACATGCCTGTAGTAGAAAATAAAAAATATTTTACTGAAGAGAGTAGACAAATAAGATAATGATAAATCGGACCTGTTAATGAAAAGAAGACAACAGCTTAAGGAGGTTGTTCCTCCCAACCAAACTCCAGGAGAGCGCTCAGACAATGCTTCCTCAGGATCCCCGAGCTTGTTCCTTGTCTTCTTGGCTGAGAACTGGGTGGAGAATACAATTTTAAGACCTCTGTCACCTGACTAGTCTGATCACCTCAGTAATTAGATTATGCTCTCAATATAATGAACGTCATCCTAGAAGTTGCAACAAGTTCATTCTTAGCAGTTAACCCCTCAAACACACTTCAATAATCCCCTCCATTGAATTTCTCTTGAGTAAATTTATTCACCCTGAATGATCACCTCTAGAATGAGTAGCCTCAGCTCTCTTCAATGGGAAATTATATAGAGATGCTTAGGTCTTCTGGGTCAATTTTCATTTAATGAGCCACCTGCTCTGATTCCACTTTCTTGGGGAATCATGACCACAAATATAGGGAAGTTTCCACCTGCAACAGTTGGAAGTGGTTTGAGGATGCTGCCACTTGTCAGTTTGCTCTCCACCCAGTCTCCTTCACCAATTAACTAGTAAACACTCTTTTAAAAACTTCCCTAAGTTTTTATCTCATCATTTATTTATTTATAAATAAGATATTTTGAATTACATTAAATATTCTTTACCCCACTGGGTCATCAATTCCAACATAGCATACAATTTAACATAATGTTCCTCAAATAGCATTAATTTTTTTTTGCAAATTGGGGCATGTGACAAGACACTTGTGGTATAAGGTGATCCTTGATAGATTCAACAATAATTCTATTGGCCTTGACCAAGTTCTTCTTATGTAAGGGCTTAGCCTCATCTCCCTCTATAACTAGAACCTCTCCACTTATGTAGGAGTCCAATTCATTTTCTTCAAGAACCAATGAAATCCTATACTTCCATGCTCGTAATTTATCGGCTCCCTCAATATTTTCATCAATCTTGGTGTGATCAGGCATCTTTAAAGATAACCTCAAATGGAAATAAAAAACATTTAGATCTTACCATTTTGAGATGCCGAAACTGGTTCTGGAGCTGATTTTCTAAAGTTTTAGTTTTCTGGTTCCAGGGAAAATTAGGGTTTGACTTTACTAGAGTTCTACTCAACCAAGAACTTCTATCTTGGTCTCTAAAATTTGACTTTGATGAGGAGAGAAATCCTATGTTGGGCTCACTAAAAAAATCCTCTTCTATGAAAATCCCTAATTTCCCGCAGTAGTGGCAGGTCAAAAACTGAAAATGCTTGGAATTAGATTCTGCTTCAACAAAAAGATGCACGCTTCAATGGAGAGTCAACCTAGCCTCCTTTTGCTGACGATCTGTGGAGAGAGAACCAAAAAGTAAGAAGCCCTAGCTTCTGCAGCTGCATAGTGTCTTCTTCTCGGGTTAGCTCTGATACCATATTATATTTGTATCATTTAATCAATATGATATAGGATCTTATCTAAGAAAATAACATGTACAACAATAATCACAAGAGACAAGAGACACAAAGAATTTTCCTCGAGGAACTCATAAAGGAGAAAATCCCGCAAATTCATCAGAGATAGAATGATCACCAATAGAAAAAGTAAAACCCAAAGACAAAAATATGATATTCGACAGATGTTCTCTCTCTCACTTGTGCGAGATCCTCCTCTCTCACTCATGCTCTATAGTTGAGTAAGTGTTCCAAATAGAGAGTCTCACTTTCTATTTATACTAGTTTTTCACTTGACAATTACTTACTAGGGTCAAACTCACTAGGAGAGTCTAATAACCCTAGTACCCCTCAACTATGGGGACTATTGCCCCGACTTACAACAAAGGGTTAACCTCTATGATTGTACATGAATTTATTATATTAATGATTCTCCCGATGGGAACATCACGGTACAATGAAATACAATATAAGAGATACAAGTGAATACATTCTAAAGTTAAACAATACATCAACATCATGATATTGAAGGTATTCTAGCAGTTAGCCTCTAGTAGATAGGACACAGTTGTATATTATTATATTTTGTTTAACCTTTGGCATTATATACAACTCTCCTTAAATAGATCATTTTTCATAGTCCCACTCTAGTTAGCTTCTAGGAACCCAAATCACTCAATATGAAATGAGAATGAGAGTGAAATGATGAGGTATATGCCTTTAGGGTTGTCTTAGAGGACTTCCTACCCATTTGTTTACCTTATAAACCCATGTTATGGCCTTTCCTCCAAAATTTAAAGTTTTTACATGTTAGCTCTTTGTTATCCTTCCAAGGGTCAAGCTTACAAATATTGGGCAAGTTTAAGCGAATTTCAATGCGTTCTAGGTGAGTTTACAACCTGGCCAATTTTAGCAGTGAGTACCACTTTTCAAAGAGACTTGACAAGAATCACAAATCCCTCTTGAGTCTCACGACACTGATGTGATAAAATCATAAAAATATGTGAACCTTTGTTAGAAATGTCAAGAATAGGTGATGGTGATAAAACCATGTATATGTTTGATGGTTCATGTAAAGGAGGAGATGGAAAACATTATGATAGGTTAAAATCATTTCTCTAGTTGTGGATGAAGGTGGAAAAAGGTTACCTACAAAATTATTTATTATGGACCATTGTATTCTACAGAGATCATCGAAGACTTGTAGAGTATACATAAAATATATAGTTCATCAATAGATTCTATGAAATTTAAAAAAATAGGAAGAAAACCTATCATGTTTAGAAGTTAAAAAACACGGGAAGATAACCTATCCTTAAACACTTTATTCCATCCAAGTTGATTTGGGTCTTATTAAAACGGTCATAACTTTGCATGCCTTCAAAATCCTAGTTTTTAAATTTTACTGTAAATATTATCTGAGATGGTATTTGGATGAGAAAAAATGTGAAAAAAATTGATCCCACTTATCACTTACAGTATGAAATGCTGACATATCAGAAACATACCCATGTAAACCTTGAAGAGATAAAATCACAGATTATAAGGAATTTAAGGCTCATAGGAGTGATAGCTATTTTTGGCACATGGGCAAGATATTTACTCAAAATATTACGAATGTTGATTTTGAAAATATTTTCTATTTCAATATTAGAAAGGAAAATATTTTCCTTTACAACCAACTCATATGGTCCATTTAAAACAAAAATGCATACCACTCTAATGTTCTTTGACCACTTATGGGTCCCTATAAGTCCATCTATGGGGTCTAGGGAAAACCCAATTCTTCAATGATTGGAAATGTAGGTTTTATACCTTCCTCATGTAGGTCTAATAGAGATCCTACTGCCTTATCCTCCTTGCCAAACCGGGTCCAAAATCTGTTATCAAAAGGTTCATGATAATTGGCTTCCTACGACTACTTTTCCTCCCGATGTGAATTCTCATAGGGTTAATTCTAGTGCTCCAAAGGGAGTAAGGGTTGACCTTTGAGAACCTTACTTTAAGATACCTAGATTCGCTAAGGACAAGAAATTACCTTCTCTAATAAATGAATTAGAGAATTGAGACTTGGAAAAACATTGTTGGGTGTTATATCATCTAGATTGATTCACCTAATATTTAATTATCGACCAGGGTTGGTAGGATTAGAGTTGACACAAAATATATGCGAAGGTATAGGGATTCCTATGGTGTCGTGGAAATATTTTAACAAACAAAAGATCGAAAGATCTTTCCAAATGAAAAACAGAATCAAACTCTTAAGAATTCAACTATTAAAGTAATTGAACCGTAACAGAATATTAAACTAAATAATTGATAATTTATTTCATAAGCAAATAACTTTAGACTGAAAAGGGTACTATCAACAACTAACTTTTTAAGTGAAATACTAAGATTCAAGGAAGACCTAACTTATAAGCAAGTAGAAAACTTAATAAAGAAATATTAATAAAAAGAAACAAGTAGAAAAATTAATAGGAATGGCTTTGAATTCTATGCCACAAGTCTCTTTTAGTTAATCACACAATGAAAAAGGAATAGTCTACAAAGTACTAGTATATTTTCCTAAGAATAACATATCTAATACTAATTTTTACATGCAAATGGATAAATCAATCCAAAGGCATGAGCACAAAACAATGCAACAATAAAAAGCAATTAGAAATAAGCTTAAGAAACAAAACACAACATAGCTTAAAACATGTTCAAGGTGAAATGAGGTAGGGAAAATGATAAAACTTTAATAAATAATATAAAACAATCTAATTTCAACTTTTAATGTTAAATAGAGCTATCATATAACTATTACAGTCAAATAATACTTCAAATACTAAAGAAACAAAACTTAAAACAATTTCAAAACACATTAAAAACACTAAAAACGAAACGACAGGTAGAATGACAGACTGAACTGCAAGTTTGAAAGGGGTGACTGAATGATAGTTCAAATCGGTTGTCTGAATGATAGTTTGCACAATTAAAATAACAAAAAATAACCTAAATCATCTAATCTTCAGTTGAATTTGTGCATATGTAAATCTAATGCAGAGAGGCAGTAAATAAAGCTACTTATTAATCAAGTTTAGTGGCGAAATAATATTAAACTAATTCATAAACCATAAAGAAAACATTGCATATTAAGGCTAAGAAATAAACTAGAATTTGAATAAAATGATGACGAAAAAGGAAATGAACAGAACTGAATCTAAATAAAAGAAAGCTATCGTATATACTTGTAAATAAAACTGAACAGTAAAGCTAAAAATAAAATGATTGAAAAAACAAATTGAAGAGAAACTATGCATGCAACTATTTAACTTTAGAAATAAAATGCATTATAGCAAGCAAATGAAATAAATGTTTACAGTAATTTAAGAACAGAAACAAACTAGAAATTAAACTAACTACAAAAGAATAAAGGTAATGAAACTACAAGAAAATAAACCTCTGGTTGATGAGGGGCCCTCTCAGCAATCAGGGGTGGTACCTGGCTAATGCTTACTCGAACGCAATCATAAACATCAGAACATACAACTTCTATTAAAAATATGGAACACAAGTATATAGTTCTTTTCTTCAAAAGACAACTGTATAACTAATGAAATAATCAACTCTTTAGCTCTATGCATGGAGGTGTTTATATACACAATGTTTACAGAGATGAGAAAGTCGACCCTTTAGTGGTCGACTACTCTCTAAATTTAGTCAACCATTACTGCAATTGACTGATCAAACGCCAACGCATAGCACTATTCCTTCTTCAGCATGAATGGATCTCTTTAGCGTGCGTGATGTGGCATACAACTCCTTATTTAGCGCAGCTGGTGGACTAGTGTTGGATAGAGGAGAGCACTCTGGCAATTCTTCTAGAACGCGAACCATTACATCACCCAAATGCATGGACTGGTCGTGTGCTATCGAGCAAAGGCAGTGTGATGGTGAGTTTTCTAGAATGAGAGCCATGCTATTACCCATATGCGTGGATGATAAATATTTTGCAAAACCGTTTCATGCTTTAACACTCAGAATCTATCTTCAATAGCATGCAGTCTGGTTAACGATATGGATAGTAAGATGAACAATGAGATGGATATGCTCTATGCATATCTAGTTGAATGCATTTTCTATTTGTTGGCATGCTAAGGCCTGCAAAATCAATCTTGTGATAATATTTTAATTCCTGGAAACCTACCAATGAATATTGTGCAGTCTAATCAGCGAGCTAGATGTTAATCTAGACATGTTACGCGCATATTCAGCTGAATGTGTGTCTATTTGTTAATTTGTCCAAAATACTATATAACCTGCAAACAAATATACACATAAATTAATATATCAAATGTTCTTCAAACAATGTCAATTTTAATCAATAAAATCATAAAATGATAATAATAAATAGATTTTACATAAACCTTAAATTCATTCATACCTAAGCCTAAATAGTGAGCTGCGTGACATAAAATATGCAAAAAGATGACAAAAAATAGGTTTAAATGAGTAATTTAACTGCCAAAAATGATGACAAATATGGGATCGACATTCCCCCAAACCAGAAAAATGCTAGGTTCCACTGAGAAAAAAGGAAGATAAGTTAGGAAGAAGGCGGAGCTGTGCTAGCAGTTTCCTTTGACTTGGCAGATGAAGGAGGTGATTTAAAATTCAATCTTTTGGCCTGTGCTTTCAAAATCGCATGTCTTTCATGTCAAATGTTCTATGAAAATTAAATGTCTTTGTTGAATTCTTCAACATTCTTGATTTGATAGCTCTTAGGTTCAAAACAATTTGATATTTTTCAACAGTTATGATATAGAATCTTTTTGTAGAGACTATAAGAAGAAAATGGTTGAAATAGCTCTACATAAATAATGGAAATGAAAAACAATGTAATAGAAAGAATTTTGACCTATTTAAGAGATCATGCCATCATAGCGAACCTTGAAATGTGTGCCATTATCGAGCATATGCACTAAGGAATGAATTCATAAGGTTTGAAATTAGTTCAACCATGTCCAAAGTAAAAGTTTGGATAGGTTGAACGTATGGCACAAAGGCATAAATCACATTTTCAATAAGCTTAATTAACAAGAAGATCAGTCATTTGATAGTTTACATGCATGATTAGGTAATAGGATAGGGTTGCCAACAATGAAATGGTGACTAAAAGCTTTTAAGGTGAAAGCATCTACATGGAGGTAAAAACTATTTCCCAAAAAAAAAAATTGGTTAGCAAATTTTAATCATAAGTGTCGTAATATCACAATGTTTTATTCAAATCGTCATTTGGTATTTCATTTGTACCATCATTCAATCCTTCATATATTCCTTCATATTGATTTTTCTGTGAAAATATGCTTCATGTTGTAACCAAGTTCCACTACTTACATTATCCTGAAAACACTTATAATTTGTTAGAGATAAGTAGATCTATCATAAATAATGAAAAATAAAAAACATTCTAATTTTTTGTAATCCTCCCCCAATCCAAAGATATGGCATGTCCTAAAGCCATACAAGAGAGCAGAATTGATTGTTCCAGATAATGAAAATAAATATTTCTATCATGCTGTTATTATTTTGTAAGAAGAAGAAAAATTAACTAGTAAATGGAAATGATTCAGATATGTATATTCATGAAAAATATAACAGTGCTTAGAAATACCACTTGAATTATAATAATATAACCAAAATAATTCCATAGGAAAAGCTAGTCATCCATGCCTCATTTTAAATATATCTTGTCATCACAAAATATTTTAAGTTTACTTCGGAGTGTGTGAGATTTATAGTTATGGGTCCCATTTCTAGGATAATGACATCCTAGCTATTTGTTCAATTAGATGGCTAGGTCCAAGACCAACTTACAACCATTTTCAAATGACATTATAAACAATTGGTCGTGACATGTTTATTCATAAATTCTGGAAAAGTTTCTTTATATTATCATTGTTTTATGAACTATGTGCATAGTGAAGCGTTAACTAGATCTCTTTTACTCGATAATGCCTCGCTTCCAATAGACTTGTTCAATACCCCAGTGGGTTTACCTTGTTACCATGCAAGCATAGTCCCGCTGCCAACGATCCTGTTCAGTACTTCGATGGGTTTACTTGCATTTATCAAGCTTCTATGTTGTAAGTTTTTACTTAGCATTGACCCACTTCCAGCAAGCCTATTCAATACCCTGGCAGGTTTTCCTTATATAATGATATTAAATATATGGAATTCGATTGGTACTAGAGTGTGTTAAGTCCTGCCAAACACATAATTCAATTTTGTAAAATAAACTTATAAGTAATTTCATAATGGCCTTAACCATAGATCATGTCAAAAGAGAATAACTTAAAGTTGTTCTTTGATGTTATAGTCCTTCTTCTTCAAAAGAGGTAAGTAATGTTTGCCACAGACAAAAAATCCACTTACTCTCGAGTTATCACAAAAATACTTGAGAGACCAGTTTTGATAACAAGTATAGGATGAAATAGTAATCCATAGGTGTAAGATGAGATTGTGAAAACTATAATAATGAAAGTAGGTCTGTCAAGCAACTGTTCAAAAGAGAAAATCAGAAATATACATGTCTGAATCAAAATACCAAACCATTTGAATCATAGAAGAGAATGATATACAAAGAATTGTTTTCTTATTGTCACAATAAGCTACAAATTTAAAAAGTAACCCAAGAAAGGTTAAGATATGTCATGAATTTTTTAACATACTTCCCTTTTCCAAATAATACTCCATGAGATTCTTATAGAGATAAAGTACTTTTAATGAAACTACAAAACCACTTATTAAATGATTCAATTTATTCATGAAAACATATATAACATTATAAATAAAAATAAAAAGAGTCCCTTGTAAACAATCTGTTAGAAATTGCTCTTATTTATTCAGAAAAGAAAACACATATTTGCGTATATACAAGTGATGATAACCCAAAATACTTTTTTTAAGGACCAGGAGGAGGAGGAATAGCTTCCCCTTCAACTAATTCCATTTCCCTTTGCTGCAAAACATTCTGTATGAAATCCTGTTTAGATGTTGGTTGGTGATAAAGTCTAAGTCTGTGGCCATTTAATCCAAAGGAAACTTGTGAACCATCAATTGTCTTAATTTCTACTAACCCATTGTCAAAAGCTGTAACTACTTCATATGGGCCCATCCAATGGGTAGTTAACTTTCCTTTGAAATTTTGAAACTGTGATTGAAATACTAGTGCCCAATCTCCAGTATTAAATAGCTTTTGCTTAATAAATTTATCATGCCATGTCTTTCATTGATTATGTATTAGCATGGTTCGTAGGAGTACATCTTGTCTAATTTCATCTAACTCATCAATTTGTAACACTCGTTGTTTCTATGCTTCATCCAAATCCATGCCTAGTTGTGCTTCCATAAGAAAGGTCTTAACTTGAAATTCAACAGGTAAAAGGACTTGTTTTCCATACACTAACTTATAGGGGGTATGTCCGATAGTGTTTCTCCATGTTATCCTATTGGCCCATAAGGCCTCTGGGAGTCTATCTACCCAATACTTATGATGTAAGTGAATGGTTTTGGTTAAAATGGAATCTAATACTTTATTGTTGATTCTACCTGACCATTAGCTTGAGGGTGATAAGGTGAATATTTGCAATGTCGGATGCCATATTTCGTAGTGATTTCCTTCATTAATTTGGAAGTGAATGGAGTACCTTGGTTTGTGACAATTTCTCTAGGTACACCAAATCAGGTGAATATTTCTTCATATATAAATTCTACCACTGATTTCTCTATAGCCCTAAACAAAGCTTTAGATTCTTCCCATTTGGTGACATAGACTGTGCAAACCAGGATATATTTCTTTTTACAAGACATCGGAGAAATTGGTCCTGCAAAATCAAGAGCCCATTTCTCAAAAGGCTCAATCATGACTTGAGGTTGTAAAAGCATATGATCAGATGCCATAGGTCTATCCATTCTTTGTAAACCATCACATCCTTTAACGTACTTGGAATCATCCTTGAAAATGCTTGGCTAGTAATAACCAGAGTGCAATAATTTGTATGTTGTCCTCTTATCAGAAAAATGCCCTCTACATGGTCCATCATGGCATGCATGGAGGAAGGTTAAGTCCCAGCTGTGTGCAAGGATGACCTCTGCAGCTGTGTGTGCAGAGGGTTTTGGGTGATTAGGAAGATCTGCAGCTGTGTGTGCAGAGGCCTGCTACTGTGTGCGTGGATTTAAGGACTTGAAGGGATCTGCAGCTGAGTGCGCAGATTAGAACTGTGGTTTTTGTAAAAGGAGTTGAATAAAACATAGTTCTGTGGACGTAGCCCCTACACTGGGGGTGAACCACGTTATATCTGGTGTTGTGGTTCTTTTGTGTTGTTTCTGTTATGTTTGTTATGCATTGATAAGTAAATAATGGATAAGTAAGATCACTGCTGAATAATAACTTCGCTGTGAATTCCCAGTAAGGGTTAAGCAAGTAACTATTTGTTTATCTAGTGTGAAGTTATATATGTATTTTCAAAGCTCTATATTGTATGCTTACGATTTGTTAAAGGCTAAAGGTATAGTAATATCTTTCTTCTGCTTGCAGAAACCTGGTTCTACGTCACCCCATAGCTATTTCGGGTGAGACTGCAACCTATTCGCAGGTTGTTGCCAAAAGGGCCAACACTATGGGTCTTTTGTTGGTGCGAAGTGAATGGTATAAAACCCAGGTCTGCCCTATAGCCCAACAAATTGGTTCCATTACTGGTTGAACTCAGTATCTGCTTAAGAGGGGTTTACGTCGTACCTCGAGGGCTATGTTCTGGAGACCCTCCGTGCAAGAAATTGGTGACTGGATTCAAGAGACCTATCTGAAATTTGCTGAGCACGCGAACAAAGATCCGCGTCGTAGTGCGGATGAATTTTTACAAAGGTATGCTTTTTTTGATGTTTATGAGAATTTTTTTGGTACTATCCACATAGAGTTGCACCAGTGGTTATACAGGTTAATAGAGAGGAGGATGAACTTCCAAGATGAACAGTTTCCTGCTTGGACCTCCACAAGAATTAATATATTGAAAAGGGTCAACAACGAGATATCCTGCGCTGTTGATTTCTGGACGACACGAACCCTTGAAGCATTTGTGACGGATTTTGCCGTCGACACAAGTACCTCTTTTAGAGAAGCTGAATGGCAGTTCTTCCAGGGACCAAGGGGTCAGTTTTTGAATTCATTTAGTTTGAGAATTAAAATTCTCTTAGCTGAAAAATGTATATTACTCTTCGAATCAGACTGCTAGATTTCGTATTACTAACCTATGTTTGTAAGTGAAAATACCTTCGACAAGCAAAGTGGTTTGCTGCAAAGTGGCAAAAGGTAAAAGAGAACTTTTGAGTCCTATACCCTAGGTCAGGATACCGAGTCTACCCCCGTAATCCCAGCAGTCTCAGAACCTGAAGAAACCCCTTCTGTTGGAAACCCTCCTGTAACCCCGCAGCACAGACCTGTTTTCCCTAAGAACCCGTCGCAGTCCAAAAGCCACCCTAGCCTGAGTATTCCTGTTGTAGGTTAGTATACCCTAGTAAGTTCCCCCCCACCTACTTCCAGTCCCCCTCCAAACCCCCCTAGATCCACTATGGTGCACATGCATGATGATATTAAGCTCCCTAGTTTCAAAGGAACTGGATCAGAGGATCCAGAACAGTTCTGGTTTTTGTGTGAAGCGGTGTGGAATGCTAAGAACATTATGGATCAAGATGTCAGAAGGGTGCATCTCATTACTTCTTTCAGAGACCGGGCTTTGACCTGGTTCATGAAATTCTCCAGTACTCAGAACCATGCCTTAGATGATATTAAAGCAGCAATAATCAAAGAATTTAAGAAGCCGAAATCAGAGTCGCAGTGTATCACTGAATTGAAAGAGATTCAGCAGAGGCGCGACGAATCGGTGTGGGACTTTGATCAAAGGTTCAAAGTTTTACTAGACCAAGTTAGTTTCACCATTGGACCTGCGCAGCACAAGGAATAGTTCATCGCAGCATTGCTGCCGCAAATCTGAACTCCCCTCATGCAATAGAAGGTTGCTGATCAGTAGGAGGCTTTGGAAATCGTGATGAAGCTTGAAACAGCTCCTGTCGAAGATAATTCTGGTATTGCTCAAATCCAAGCATAGTTGGCAGCGATGGCTCTGGAGCTTTGCGATATGAAGAAAGGAAAAATCGGTTGCGAAGAGGTTTGGTGTACACAATGTCGGACAGAAGGTCATGCCACAGAACAGTGCCTTGTGGTTCAAAATTACTTGAATACTGGTGCGCCAAACCCATTTAACTCGCAAGTTCTATATTGTGAGCTCTACAGAACAACTGGCCAGCATTAACCTGAGAATTGCTATCTGCTACAAAGGTATGGGAAAGTTCCTAAGAACCCCTATTGTAAATTCTGTAAGTCCGTCGGACATAATGAAGATGATTATTGCAGTTTTGACCTCATGAGAGAGCACACCTATGACGCCTATCGGGTACAAAATGAGGGACAGAACAATGATGGCTATGGTTACCACGGTGGTGCATCAGGTAGAGGTGCTTTTGGAGGTCGTGGTCATGGTGGCATGGCTAGCAGAGGCCACGGTCAGGTAGTGTGTTATAACTGTAACCAAGCCGGACATCTAGCTCTCGACTGTCGGAACCAAACTACGACATGTCGGTATTGCAGAGCAGTTGATCATGTCATTGAGCAATGCCTGCAGCTGATCACCAAGATTCAGGAAAGAAATAGTGCCGCAACTTAGAATCTCCATCTTATTACTGTAGAGAAACGACCTATCCCATCCATTAATGTTGTTACGAGGAGTGGAGCCACGACGGAAGTGCAGAAAAAGGAAAAACAGCCTGATGAGACTTGGGTTCGTAAGGCCCCCAAGAAAGTCCTAGCATCTAATATAGAAAGAGATAAAGAGACATTCATGGAAGCCAAGAGAGATTTTGCTGATCCTAGCACCTCAGTAGCACCTGCACAACAATATCAGCAGCGGCCGCAAGAAGCTTAGACGGACAAAGTACATTTTCCTCCTTTTTACAAAGCTGTATGAAACTCTTAAGAAATCAGAATGCTTTACATGAGTTGCAGAAAGTTATTGCTTCTTGTGAAACCCCGCGAAGTTCTAGTAAGACAAAAACTGTTAATAGAATCAGAAGAACTGGTAGGGAAATGAGGTTGAATGCTCAGATAGGAGAGTATGAAATGACTGATGTAATCTTGGACTTAGGGTCAGAAGTAAATGTCCTAACCAAGCAGACCTAGGAACATATGGGACGACCTACCCTTGATTCGTCCCCTATACAACTGAGATTAGCCAATCAGCAGAAGATTGTGCCCCTAGGCAGATTCCCTAGTGTCTCAGTAGATATTGATGGGGTCAAGACTTTAGAAGACTTCGAATTTATTAAGATCATCGATGACAACAATCCCTATCCATCCTTGTTAGGAATTGAATGGGAAATGGAAAATGCTACAGTCATTAACCTTAAGAAGAGACAAATGACTTTCGAAGGGAAATATTTGAGAGTCATAATACCACTAGACCCCTCTCAAGAAGAAAGGTACACAGAACCACTCAGAGATGAATATCAGGATGTCCTAGACCATATTTATAATATCACAGCTAGGGAAGAAGACTATGTTGATCCTATTTCCGAAGGTATCATGGATTGGCAGTGTGACAGCTCCTGCATGACAGATTCAGATAATGGGTTAGAAAACTGGCAGAATAGACTTTATGAGCTGCATGGACATAGATGTGCCAGAATTACCAAATCTCTCAGATGGCTTGGTGCACGGGAACGAGTCCTACCTATTTTTGATGGCTTGTCAGACCCAGAACAGTTTCTTGAACAATTCTCAGACCAGATCCTAAATTCACAGAAAATGGAGACTCTAGATTCATCATTCAGAGCCACAACAGTTAGATGGTGGAATGGCCATAAGAAGAACATTCCTAGTTGGGAAGCTTGTTAGAAATTTCTTCACCTGAGATTTATGGATCAGCCCCAGGAGGTGCGTAGCAGGTTTGATGGAAATACTAGCCCTCAGGAACATTTGGCACAGTGCTACGAAGCCTGGCAGCATGTACCTTGGGAATAATGGATACATAGGTTTGTGCATACTCTGGAACTAATAGAAAATAACTGGTACGCAGAGGCTGAGCTTCGCCAGGATACTGTAAGTTGGGGTTGTCTTGTTGATAATTTTGTGTATACCTTTTCTACTAATGAAGTTTCTCCAGCTTTAGATGTAGCTATCAGGTTGATCCATACTAAGGTATTTGATGACCAAGAAGTAATAGAATACTGGCCCGATTGGAAAGCACAAGAAGCCCATGCAGTAGAATGTTATAACCTCGCAATTGATGAGGATGATGATCCACGCAATATTGATATTCTAGAGTCAGAAGGACACTGTGAAGTACATAGAACAACAGTCAAAGCACCTGAAGTGACTCAGCCCCTAAAGACGTGGACAGTCAACATTGGATCCGAAGAACAGCCTAAGTATGCTACCATTGGAGATTATTGGGATGAAGAAATGGTAAGCAAAGTGACCCAACTTCTCCATGAATATCAAGAGCTCTTTCCGACGAAGTTCTTGGATATGAAGGGTATCCTTGGTGATATTGGCGTGATCAAGATCCCTTTGAAACCTGATGCGAAGCCTGTGAAATAACGCCCTTATAGGTTGAACCCTAAGTATAAGGAAAAAGTTAGGATGGAGCTCGATAAGATGCTTGCTGCAGGAATTATTGAGCCTATTGAAGAATCGGAGTGGGTCAGTCCTATGGTGGTGCAAGAGAAGAAGACTAAGGGTGAAATCAGAATCTGTGTTGATCTAAGGAAGCTGAATTATGCTTGTTTACATGATCCTTTCCCTACCCCGTTTACAGATGAAGTTTTAGACAATGTCGAAGGACAAGAGGTGTACTCTTTTACTGATGGAATTTTGGGTTACCACCAGATCAGGATTGCTCCAGAGGATTGACATAAGACAACCTTTGATACAGAAATGGGATCCTTTCAATATACAGTTATGCCCTTTGGATTGAAGAATGCCCCTGCTATGTTTTCTAGAGTAGTCATCTCTGCCTTTAAGGAGTTTATACATAAATTATTAGAAGTTTATTTTGATGATTGGACTATCTTTGGGCTACTAAAAGACCATATCACTAGTTTAAGAATCATGCTGGATAAGTGTAGACAGCACCAGATTTCCTTGAACTTGAAAAAGTGTATCTTTTATGCACCTTTTGGAATTCTGCTAGGTCACATTGTATGTAAGCAAGGATTGATGATGGATCCTGCGAAGATAGCTATTAATGTGAACCTGCCACCTCCGAAGTCCGTTAAACAACTTTGAACTACGCTTGGTCACACTGGATATTACCAGAAATTCATCAAAGGGTATGCTCAGATTACAACTCTGATGGAAAAGCAGTAGAAGAAAGATATTAAGTTCGAATGGACACCCGAGTGTCAAGCAAGCTTGGATATTTTGAAGGAAAAGATGGTCACTGCTCCTATCTTAGTATTCCCTGACTGGAATAAGGAGTTTCATGTGCATGTCGATGCATCCTCCATTGCTCTGGGTATAGTATTGGCTCAGTAAGGTGAAGGTAATATCGATCACCCTATTTCTTTTGCAAGTATAAAATTGTCCACAGCAGAGAAAAATTATACTACAACAGAACGAGAAGGTCTTGCTATGCTGTATGCATTGTAGAAGTTTTGGCATTATCTATTAGGATCTCATTTTAAGATGTTCATTGACCACTCTGCTTTGAAATATTTGGTTAACAAGCCTGTGCTAGGTGGCAGGATATGCAGATGGTTGATCCTGTTTCAGGAATATGACTTTGAGATCATAGTTAAGCCTAGAAGGCTTAATCTAGGACCTGACCACTTGCCGAGGCTCGAGTCAGGCGAAGAACCCATTAGTTTGGACGAAGGTATTCCTGATGCCCAGCTGTTTGCCATCTAGATGGTTGATGAATATTTTCAGGATATTGTTCAGTATTTGTCTACAGGTTTTCCACCCGTCGAGATGACAACACAGCAGAAAAAACAGTTGGTGGTGAGAGCAGCCGACTTTACCTTAATAGCAGGATAGCTGTATAAGATGGGACCAGACGAAATACTGTGCAGGTGTGTCTTGGAGCACGAAAAGCCACTGATTTTGGCTGAGGCACACTCTGGAGCAGCAGGAGGTCACTATGCAGGTAAAGCTACATCACAGAAGATTTTGACAGCCGGGTTATGGTGGCCCACAGTTCACAAGGATGCAAGAGAATATTTCCCATTAGAGGAAATTTCAACTCAAAATGGGCCTCCTAAAATGAACTAATAAAATAATAGTTAAAATAATAAAATAATATTTATTAATTTTGGAGGAAGAAAAGAAAAAAACTACTTTTTTGTTTGTATTTTTGACATATCTCTCTGTGTTTTTACTCAAATTTCGATCAGGAGAGCTCGTTGGATGTGGAATTAAATTACACATCCAACGAGTACCCACTTCGCATACTTTTGATGGACCTTGCTACCCCAAAAACAAGAAATACCTGAAAAAACAGAATGATGATGTCATCATTCCATTTTTTCATCATTCTGTTTTTTCAGGTATTTCTTGTTTTTGGGGTAGCGGGGTTTGTCAAAAGTATGCCGAGTGGGTACTCTTTGGATGCGGAATTTAGTTCCGCATCCAACGAGCTCTCCCGATCAAAATTTGAGTAAAAACACAGGGAGATATGTCAAAAATACAAACAAAAAAAGTAGTTTTTTTAGTGATACCTATCTCCAAATTTATATTTAAAAAGTGTTTAAGACCTATACGGTATTTAGAATTTAAAGCAATTTCATTGGCTAACACATGATGACATGGAATTTGAATAAAAGTTAAAAGGCCCATTTTGAGTTGAAATTTCCTCTAATGACAGCTGCGAAATATGTCAAAGGACAGGAAAACCATCCAGGAGGGATGAGATGCCTCTAGTCTCGCAGGTAACTTTACAAGAATTTGAAAAGTGGGCTATTGATTTTGTTGGCCCTATCAATCCCCCTGTGAAGAAGTCCAGAGCAAGATATATCATTACAGCAACTGACTACCTTACCCGTTGGGCCGAAACTCAACCAGTCAAGAACTGTAGCACTGCTACAGCTGCACAGTTCATCTTTGATAACATCTTGTCCAGGTTTGGGTGTCCTAGAGTTATTATGAGTGATCAAGGATCACATTTCCTTAATAATACTATTGAAGTATTGACTGAAGAATTTCATGTGTATCATCAGAAGAGTACTGCCTATCATCCGCAAGCCAATGGAACTGTCGAAGCTTTTAACAAGATCCTTGAACATGCTCTGACAAAGGTTTGCAATGTTAATAGAAATGACTGGGATCTTAGAATTCCAGCAGTACTATGGGCTTATAGAACCACCTGCAAGAAGTTGACAGGCCATACACCTTTTAGGTTGGTCTATGGACAAGAAGCAGTCATGCCCATGTAGAACAATGTTCCTAGCCTCAGAATATCTGCTTTTACAGAGATGGATGATCCAGCTATAATGACTGAAAGGCTGACAAAGATACTAGAACTTGAAGAGGACAGATTTATTGCAGGGTTCCAGCAGCAAGTACAGAAAGCTCGAGAAAAAGCGTGGCATGATAGACACATCAAGAAGAAGCAATTCTAGCAGGGTGATCTTGTGCTCTTATATGACAGCAAATTCATGAAATTCCCAGGTAAGTTTAAGACACATTGGAAAGGACCATACACAGTGCAAGAAAGTTACTGATGGTGGCGCAGTCCAGTTAGCTAAGCTGAATGGTGAAATTTTACCTTCTATGGTAAATGGTAGTCGATTAAAGAAGTACAGGGATAGGCCGGGACCTCCTAATCAGAAGTAACAGCAAGAAGGAAAGTCTAAGTACCAAGAATAGTTGAAACTGGGTGCTAGACTATAAGGAAGTTGTTCTCAAAGCTACGAAGTATGGAAGACTACTAAAATTCGAAGGTTAAAGTTCAGTTGCCGTGTGGGTCAGGATGGGTCAGAAGTCACTATTCTGGCGAAGGTACTCATTAAGGTGAAGCTGAAGTTAGTGGTTATGTCGAATATCAAAGGTGTGTCGTAGCCTAAAATGTGATGGATGGGACAAACTGGACTTGGCGGCGCCGGCACGAGAACTGCCCTAACTGACTGTAATGATGAGATTTTGGGAAAATATCGTGCTGTGTGGATAGGATTTTCACCACTCCCTCAGATTTGGCGCTATTAATGCACCATGATGACAAATTCTATTGCGGGATTCTATAAGAAGCTACACCGGCCTGCGACTCCTGCATTATGTACTTCTTTGAGTTTCTTCAGTTAGGACCATGTCGAACGATCGTAAAACCTAGGAGTTATTACGAGAGTTTAGGGAGAGGGATCTGCAGAACCTTTTGGGCACTCCACCGATGTAGAAATGCTCGACCAGGACAAAGAAAGGTAGAAGTTTTCTCTAAACCGGATGAAGAAAGGCAGAAGTTCTCTCTAAGGTGGAGCGACGAAAGGCACAAGGCCTCACAAGAAGACTCTGAAACATCCTGAGATGTATCCTCCTGGCTTGGCAGATCCAAGGTGGCTGTTTGTCTTATGCACTTTGACATGCAATTCTGAGGACCCTAAGTTGTGAATGGTCAAATGTTCGGCAAGCAGATCGAAGGAGGGGGTCGTTGATAGATCCAGAAGACCTTAACTAGCATAAATATTATGAATAAAAGGAGCAAGTAGCCGACGACAGCATGCATAGCCCCAGCGAGCAGTTCAGTACCGTCACCAGCACGGTCTTCCCTCTCAAGAAGCAGTAGAGTGTCCCGGGACGAGACACTCGTGAGTCTTAGGGGCCTGTTGGGGCACACACCCTAACGGTCCTTAAGGTGGCTAACTCCACATGTTTTGTGGGAGTTTTGTAAGCAGAGCTGCGAGTCAAAATAGTATTAGGGGTGTCGGGGTTGAGTCAAACTTCTCTTTTTGTAATAAACCCATGGTTTAAGTCCAGGGTTTAGGGTTCGGGGTGCCCATGGTTTAAGCCCATGGTTTTTTAAGAAGTGCAATGTATAAATAAGTACTCTTGTAAATAAGTTAGGTTAGGCTTTTGACGTAAGATGAATTGATGCAAAGTTAAGGCTGTTTTTGTAAGAAAGGTTAAGTCCCAGCCGTGTGTGTTGACGACCTCTGCAGCTGTGTGCACATAGGGTTTTGGGTGATTAGGAAGATCTGCAGCTATGTGCGCAGAGGCCTACTGGTGTGTGCACGCCTTTAAGGACTTGAAGGGATCTGCAGCTAAGTGTGCAAATCAGAACTGTGGTTTTTGTAAAAGGAGTTGAATAAAACACATTTTTGTGGACGTAGCCCCTACACTGGGGGTGAACCACGTTATGTCTGGTGTTCCGGTTCTTTTGTGTTGTTTCTGTTATGTTTTTTATGCATTGATAAGTAAATAACTGATAAGTAAGATCACTGCTGAAAAATAACTTCGCTGTGAATTCCCAGTAAGGGTTAAGCAAGTAACTATTTGTTTATCTAGTGCAAAGTTATATATGTATTGTCGAAGCTCTATATTGTATGCTTACAATTTGTTAAAGGCTAAAGATACAGTAATATCCCTCTCCTGCTTGCAGAAACCTAGTTCTGTGGCACCCCATAGATGTTTCGGGTGAGACTGCAACCTGTTCGCAGGTTGTTGCCGAAAGGGCCAACACTGTGGGTCTTTTGTTGGTGAGAAGTGAATGGTATAAAACCCGGGTCTTCCCTATAGCCCAACAATCATCATGTTGAATGTGAGAGAGGAAATCTGCTACTATATTTTCTTTACTAGGTCGTTCAATGATGATGATGTTAAACTCTTGCAATAGAAGAAGCCATTGGGTCACTCTACGATTGGTAATGGGTTTATTCATTAAAATTATAATGCAGAGTGATCGGTACGTACAAAAACTTTGTAACCCGTAATGTAATGGTGAAATTTATTAATAGAATAAAATATTGCCAAAAGTTATTTTTCAGTAATAGTCTAATATAGTTCAGCAGGAGTCAAATTTTTGCTAATAAAATAAATGGCATAAGGTGCTCGTCCATATTTTTGGCCCAGGACTCCTCCTATGGACGTATCAAATACATTGGTTGATATATGAAAAGGAAGGGACTAATCGGGACCCCTAAGTATTGGAGCCACCGATAGTTTAGTTTTTAGAATTTCGAAAGCACTTTGACAAGATTCTGTCCACTGAAATTATACATCCTTTGTAAGCCATTTAAACATTGGTGCAACTATTTTAGTGAAATTTTCAATAAAGCAACGGTAATAGCCTGCATGAACAAGAAATCTTCTTACTTTTCTTTGAATTTTTGGAGAGGGAAGGCCAACAATTACTTTGATCATAGCAGGATCTACCTTAATTCCTTGGGAGGAAACATGTTGTCCTAAAACTATACCTTCTACTAGTACCATTTTACATTTTTCATGACTAAGGAATAAATTCGTTTCTTTACATTGGATCAATAACTTCTCAAGGTTTTCAAGAGCTTCTTGAAAGGTATTATCATAGGCCGTAAACTCATCCATGTATACTTACACATAGTCATGTATAAGATCAGAAAAGATTCCTAAGACTGCTCTATGAAAAGTGGCAAGTGCATAACACAGGGAAAATGGAAAAACTCTATAAGCATATGTTCCCCAAGGGCATGTAAAAGTGGTCTTGTCTTGATATTCAGGTGCTAATAGAATCTGGTTGTAACCACTATATCCGTCAAGAAAGGAAAAATATTGTTTACCTGATAGGGTATCTAACACTTGATCAATAAAAGGTAAAGGAAAGTAGTCTTTAAGTGTGGCTTTGTTTAGGTCCCTAAAATAAACACAAATGCGCCATTTCCATGTGACTTTATTTGGGACTAATACTAAAAGAGACACCCATTTACTATTGGAGATAGGATAGATGAAACCAGCAGTGAGGAGTTTTTGTAATTCCTCTTTTACTATATCCTTTAGAGCAGGATTAATCCTCCTCTGCGGCTTCCTTACAGGTGAAATGTTTGGATCCATATAAATATGGTGAATACAAGTGTTAGGGTTTATACCCTTCATATTGGTGTATTCTGATGCAAATGATCCAACTTTTTTTTTAAGAACTTTAAGTAGCTATTCTTGTTGGTTTTCACTTAAGCCTATGTTTATATGTAGAAATGTTTCAATGTCAACCTCACAAGGTATGGTATAGGGTCCTGTATGCTCTTCAATCGTGAAGACACAAGGTGTATTTGTAAACATTGAGAGAGCCATATTCTGTTGAAACTTGTCTCCAAAATTTTGATCGAATTTAGCAAAAGACTGAGGAAAATATGTACAAGTTTTTGAAGAAACAAACTGGTTTAATATATTCTCAGTGGTATACTCCTGAAGTGCCCATGAGAAATAAATACAGAGGGAGAGGTAATTAAATTCTTCATCCCCAAAAGAACAATTTAACCACCATGATTTTTCAATTATTGGTTGTGCTGGAGGGTATAAAATAAGTCTCTGTATAAAAAACCCATTGGAAATAGTCATCTCCCCATCCCTACATCCTATAAAAGCATTTGTAGTAGCTAACCATGGTATTCCCAAGATAACAGGATTCCCTTTAGAAGGATCCTTTGATTCTATGACCATAAAGTTGACATGGTATTCCCATGAGGCTACTGATACAATAATGTAATCCAGGACTCCAATAGGTTTTACCATAGTACGGTCTGCTAGTTCTAGGATGGAAGGGATAGGTCAGAGAAATTGTTCTAACTGTAAAACTTCTAAGACTGCAGTGGTCATCATGTTGATAGAGGACCCTAAATAGATTAATGTATTCTCTATGGCGGTGTTTTTTATAATTACAGTCACTACTAGGGCTCCTGGATTTGCATATTTTTCAATATGGGACTGATTTGTCATACATTCAGACATCTCTCCTATAACATGAATTGTGACAGGGTCCTTTTGCTTCTTCCTTAGGAATTTAATGCATAGCTCCTTTATTACCTTGTTGTATAATGGTATGTCTTTGATAGCTTGTAATAGAGGAATTTTGACAGATATATTATTTAATTAATTCAAAATGTCATACTCCAGATAGACTACAGGTTTTTCTATCTCTAGTATTTCCGGGAATGGAGGAACTCTTTGCTCCTGAATAGTTTCTTGCAGAGGATGAGTGTGTACTAGAATATTCAAAATGTTCACATCATCCAAAATGACATCATTCATGGGTTCATTTGAATCCTCTTCTACTTCATTTTTTTCATGAATGATGACTAATGACTTGGGTTTATCATTCACGACTCTTCTAGATCGTAATTGAATCTCATGTACATGTATAGTCAAAATAAGATATGATGGAAGATTTTGCAACTCAATGCTTTTAAGAGCTTGAGTTGGTTTATTATTTGGGTTAGGTATCATTTGTGTAGGTAATAATGTCGGTTGAGGAGGATTTTTGTTCTGAAAGTGATGAGGTTGTTGTGTGATGAAAGGAACTAGAGGTACAAATCCAGGGGAAATTTGCTAGAAATTTGTTTGGTGCTGAGGATAAGGATGATTAGGTGTAGAGATAGGTTGTGACTGAAGGTATGGTTGTCCTCTCCACCCTTGTGACAAATATTGTTTATGCGAAAATTGAGGAGGAGGGTGCTAAGGTGGCCAATTCTTCCAACTTGAATTGTTCCATTGTTGAGGTGGTTGATATGGAGGATAATAGAGTGGAGGTTGTGGTGGAAAGTTCTGATATGCGGGTTGGTCTCTAGGTTTCCAAGGAGGCCTCCTAGATGTTTTGGCTACATCCCCACTCTTATAGATGGCTTGCAACCCAAGAAAGGATGGGAAGTTATCTGTTGGATGCTCTTATATACATATGTGACATACGAAGATGTTGTTTATTGGACATTCCCTTTGGGGATGTTTGGTCCTACATATTGGACAAAAAATTCTCACTGCTACTCGCTCTTCATCCTTCCTTTCCTTGGATTTTAAATCATCTAGTTGAGAACCCATTGCTCCTAAGATATTAGTATTGAAATTCTCTAATAGGTTTCCTAACTCTACGCTTGTAACTCCACCTGAACTAGGAATGTTTCCTCTTACATTTCTACTATAAGGATCTCAAAAGTTTTTCCCAACTTGCCCCCTACTTCTAGAATAATTTTTACACTTCTCACTGATTTGTGCAAAGGTTTTATGATAAATATCGCAAGCTGCCATGATATTAAGACTTTCTAACATGTCCTCAGAGATCCCTTTAAGGAAAGTGAAAGTACTACATCTTCTCATAGGTCACTATATTTTCATTTATGTAATGTATAAATGAACCTTTCAAGATAATCCTCTAGGATTTCATCTTCAAGTTGTTGTATCTTGAATATATCATGTCGAGAGTCTTTAGGTTTGCAATACTCTTGATATTTTTGCAATAATGACTTTTTCATATCATCCCAAGTCCTGATAGTGGATTCGCCTAATCCCATGAACCATCTCAAGGCGGAATCTTTTAGTGTAGCGGGAAAGAGTTTTAGTTTGTGAGCATCTTGTAGATAATTATAGCTCCTACAAAGGATATCAAGCTCGAATAGGAATGTGTCTAGGGCCTCATTACTTTTTCCATAGATAGTCGTCAAGGAGGAAGGAGGGATGTTTTCAATAGTTACATCCTGCATAATGTCAAAACTAGGAAACCCGAAGGTAACCTCAGTTCAATTTTCCCCTTGTCCTTCGTCATTTATAACTTCCATTAGAGGAAACTTGAACTCAAAATGGGCCTCCTTAGGAAAATTAATAAAATAATAGTTAAAATAATTAAATAATTTTTATTAATTTTGGAGGAAGAAAAGAGAAAACTATTTTTTGGTTCGTATTTTCGACATATCTCTGTGTGTTTTTACTAAAATTTTGATTGAGAGAGATCGTTGGATGCGGAATTAAATTCGGCATCCAACGAGTACCTACTTGTCATCCTTTTGACGGGCCCCGCTACTCCAAAAGAAATAAATACTTGAAAAAATGTGATGATGACATCAGCATCACATTTTTTCAGGTATTTCTTGCTTTTGAGGTAGCAGGGCCCATCAAAAGTATGCTGAGTGGGTACTCGTTTGATGCATAATTTAATTCCACATCCAACAAGCTCTCTCGATAGAAACTTGAGTTAAAATACAAGGAGATATGTTGAAAATATGAACAAAAAAAGTAGTTTTTTTATGATACCTATCCCCAAATTTATATTAAAAAATTGTTTAAGAGGTGGTCCCTTTTTGAATTTTAAAGCATTTTGATTGGATAATACATGATGACATGGAATTTGTATTATTTTTGCAAGGCGCATTTTAAAGTGAAATTTCCTCTAATGATCACGATCTTTGTTTTCTCCCCATCTCTCCATATAGGCTAGGTTTTTAACGTAAATATACCTAGGAGGCTTCTTTCGAGGTGATACTGGGGCGTCCCAACGTTCTTTTTCAAGAGAGATATTCCTCTGATCAACTGTGTTTTTATTGAATCCTAGAGGAATAGTATGTTCTAATTTGGAAGTTTCAATTTGTGAGATAACTAGATCTATGAATTTTCCAAAGAGAAATTGCACCTCAGTAGGATCAACAAAGTCAACAAAATTAGGATCTCCTACTAGTGAAAACATTGTATTATTTGGATTCAAGACTAGTGGAGGCTTAGAGGTTCCTAGTGGCTACTCGTCTTGAACTTCCTTAGGAATGAGGTCTATAGGACCTCCTTCCAAGGTTCCTTCTCCTTCTATGGCTTCCCCGGTAATATCTCCTGAGATAATCTCCTTAGGTTTTTGGGTAGAACTACTTCCTATAAGCGTCTTTCGATATCTTTATGTTGAGTTAGTGGTTGGGGTATTACATCTCCTATAACAGTTAGTAGGAATTTTCATAAGTTTTCTTGTCTTAACAAATATACCCTGAGGATCTCTAAGTCTTCTCATGAAAAAAATTAAACTAAAGAAAAACATATGCTACTACTATTGCTAGCTTTGGGGGTGCCTATTATAATAGATGCATTGCAGGTTCTTACCTCTTGTCTTACCTCTCCCCCACCACCAGCCTATTAGTAAGCTTCATAAATAACTCTCTGGAAATGACGCCAAAATGTTGGGTGTTATATTGTCTATATTTATTCACTTAATATTTAATTATCGATTGGGGTTGGTAGGCTTAGAGTTGACACAAAACATATGCAGAGGGATTCCTATGGTGTCATGGAAATATTTTAACAAACAAAATATCGAAAGATATTTCAAAATGAAAAATCGAGTCAAACTCTTAAGAATTCAACTATTAAAGTAATTAAACCGGAACATAATATTAAACTAAATAATCTATAATTTATTTCATAAGAAAATAACTTTATACTGAAAAAGGTACTATAAACAACTAACTTTCCAAGTGAGAGACTAAGATGCAAGGAAGACCTAACTTATAACCAAGTAAAAAACTTAATAAAGGAAAAAAGTAGAAAACTTAATAAAAAGAAACAAGTAGAAAGCTTAATAGGAATGGCTTTGAATTCTATCCCACAAGTCTCTAACAGTTAATTAGACAATTAAAAAGGAACAGTCTACAAAGTAGTAGTATATTTTCCTAAGAATAACACATATAATACTAAGTTTTACATGAAAATGGATATATCAATCCAAAGGCATGAGAAAAAAACAATACAACAGTAAAAAGGAATTAGAAATAAGCTTAAGAAACAAAACATAACATAGCTTAAAACATGTTCAAGGTGAAACGAGGTAAGGAAAAGGATAAAAAATTAATAAATAATCTAAAACAATCTAATTTTAACTTTTAGTGTTAAATAGAACTATCATCTAACTATTATAGTAAAAGCATACTTCAAACACTAAAGAAATAGAACTTAAAACAATTTCAAAACACATTAAAAACACTAAAAACGAAACGACGGGCTGAATGACAGACTGAGCTGCAGGTCTGAAATGGGTGACTGAACGAATGTTCAAACAGGTTGTCTAAATGACAATAAGAACAATTAAAATAAAATAAAAAACCTAAATGATCTAATCTTCAGCTAAATTTGTGCATGTGTAAATCTAATGTAGAGAGGCAATAAATAAACCTACTTATTAATCAAATTTAGCAGCGAAATAATATTAAACTAATTCATAAAACATAAAGAAAACATTGCATATTAAACTAAGAAATAAACTAGAATTTGAATAAACCGATGACAGAAAAGGAAATGAGCAGAACTGAATCTAAATAAAAGCAAGCTATCCTATATACTTGTAAATAAAACTGAATAGTAAATCTAGAAATGAAATGACTGAAAGCAAATGGAAGAAAAACTATGCGTGTAGCTATTTAACTTCAAAAATAAAATGCATTACAAGAATCAAATGAAATAAATGTTTATAGTAGTTTAATAACAAAAAGAAACTAGAAATTAAACTAACTACAAAAGAAGAAAGGTAATGAAAATACAATAAAAAAATATCCGGTTGATGAGGGGCCCTCTCAGCAATCAAGGGTGTTTCTTGGCTAACGCTTACTCAAATGCAATCATAAACAACAGAACACACATCTTCTATTAAAAATATGGAACAAAAGTACAGATTTCTTTTCTTCAAAAAATGACTGTCTAACTAATGAAATGATCAAATATTTAGCTCTACGCATGGAGGCATTTACATACACAATGTTTACAAAGATGATCAATTCGACCCTTTAGTGGTTGACTTCTCTCTAAATTTAGTCAACCATTACAGCAATCGACTGATCAAACGCCAACTCACAACACTACTCCTTCTTCAGTGCGAACGGATCTCGTCACGGTGCATGATGTAGATACATGTGCAATAGGATTTTATAAAATTACTTATTTATATTGTCATATTGATTATCGTTTTTTTCTTTTACAACAATGAAACAAAAATTCCACACTAGAATCCGTTGGTATGTAAGGTTTCCTACTCATTATCGTGTTAAATCCATAATGGGATTGTTTTTGATAATGAAACAATTCTTAAAATTTTCCACTCTAATAAAATATATAGCCAACATTAAAATTTTGTTAAACCCCGTTTCAGCTACAAGTACTTGTTCTCACGGTTTCTCTTTGAACCTTCACTCATGAAAACAAAATAAATGCATATAAGGTAGAGCCTAATGTAAACTCAAGACTCACCCTATCGAAAGAAAGGGTAGCATGTAAATCGATTTATTTCTGCAATGTACGATGCAAGATAGACTTCACCAAGCTCCACTTTTCCAGTAATGGCAATTCCATCTAGCCAAGCAACTGAGCATTAAAATATGTCAGCATAGTAGCCATCCACTCAATATTTAGCAAAAAACTGTCTTTCATCTACAAAAATTTCAATATAATGATATTACTCAAATAAATTCAATATAATAATAATATTGCATTTCCCTAATAGAACAAAAGCAATCAACCTCTCCCAACAAAAAACAAAGGATAAAGGGAGGAATCCAATCCATTGTTCAACCATTATTATTATTATTCTTATTGCATGCATGTGTATTTTTATGAGAAGAATTAAGGTGAAACAAGTAGAAAGAAATAGACAATAATCATGACTAATGTTCCTTCTAGGAATTGTTTCTAACATTTTCCTAACATTTTATCAGATTCTTCTGAAGTATTTTCCACTTTAGTTAAAGCCAAATTTATGACCTGATATTTTCCCTAAAAGTTATAAAACAGTTAATGCCTATGGTTGAATTTCACAATATGAAAACAAGATAACCATAATAATGAAAGAGTATGTGAAATTGCAAGAAGAAGAAAGAATATCATTCACTCATTAAAGACAATCGCCTGAAATGGTTTTGGTCTCAGAAACAATACTTTTTGAAAATTTATTAAAAAAACGAAACCTTGTATTGAGATATAGAAAAATAAAATTAAAACTATAAAAAGATTCATATTATTTCTGGTTTTTGGGATTTAAGGATTTTGTTTTTTCTTTAGGGATTATTTACACACAAACAAGTAGGGCATCAATTGTACACAGTTTTGTCCTTCATTTTTATTTCAATAGACTTTTCATTTGAGAAACATGTCATTTATGGATTCTACACCTTTTGGGCCTTAATTTTTTTTATTTCAATTCACTTTTGATTAGAGAAGCTTGTCATTTTTGGCGGTTTTGTATAGGAATTGTCTCAAGAAGATTTATGAGATGTTTCTCGAAATTAAAATGCACCAAAAACATTTCTAGAGTGTTTTAGGGGAGTTTCATGCTTGTAGGGGTTTTTTGTGAGCTTGATTGCATATGAAAACAAGCATACATATTAAATTTGGTAATAATACCAAAGGGTTAGATCAAAAAGTCATGAGCTCGGGATTAGGCTTCATAATCAGGTCCAATAGTTTACCTTTTTACCATGCATGGTAATGGGGAGGTACTCAAAGGGTTTTCCACAAGAATTCCCTTGGGAAAAAAATTTGGTGGTTTCCCAAATTTACTGAAGTAGTATATGCCCGTGCATCACTATATCTCACATGTAGGAAAATGATTCACTACACATGACCTATGCAATGATGTGGGTCACTATGTAAAGAACATGAGCTCCATAGGAAATTTTTCTATCCCATCCGTATGGGTTTTGTTATCAAATGAAGGATTAGTGACCAAGAAGAATCTCAAAATAGACACCATATCCCTATCAGAAGAAAAATATGGACTAGGGCCTCATGGATGACCTATGTCAAACCAAAAAGCCACATGTTATTGACTAAAACTATGGATATTCACCCTATAACATGAATTGGGTCATGAGAACCATCCTTGGTGTACTAAACCTGCAAATGTGATGCCACATCTTAATCACATGCCAAATATTTCCTATGCATGGGATATGTTGTGGGATTTTGAAAGGCGATATAACCAGCACCCCCCAAAGTCCAACTTTTGATCAATTTTAAGGGAGTTTTTTATAAATCACCTTCAAACGGACCTTTAGGGGGGATTCGATTCAACACCCCCAAAAAATTCATGACAATTGGACTTTTGAGGGCATATTTATCACAACCGTCCCCACAAATCCAAATTCCCACAACTTTTGGGGGTGGAATTAAAACAACTTCCCCCAAAATCCCAATTATTGTGCCATTTGGGGGCGGGTTTCAAACAAATGCCCCCAAAAGGCCAACTATTATGAGTTTTTCGGGCGG
>LPNX010089730.1:203228-214915 GCA_001517045.1 Pseudotsuga menziesii | reverse complement strand
AAAAGTCCAAATTAGACTTTTGAGGGCAGTTTTTTTTTTAAAACCGCCCCAAAAATCAAATTCTTAGGACTATTGAGGGGGGGTTTTAAGAACCTCCCCCAAAGACCTAATTATTTTTTGGGGGGTGGGGGTGGTTTAGAAAAACCACCTCAAGACATGTTGTTGTAGTGTAAATTGATCCATATGGGTGATATTAAATCTTCGAAGGAAAATGATCATGGTCTCATAGTTCAAGGAAGCAAGAATACTAATTTCAAATAGAATAAAATTATCAAAGAGAAGAAGCCAAAGTCAGAAATTGAAGATGAAAGTTCGAAGCCTACTGATGAAGATTCGATGAAGAAAGTCAAGAAGAAATTGAGAACATACAAGTTTTCTTATTGCTTCAAGGGACTTCATCCAGATAACAAATGTTTCAATAATAACATGGGAATGATGTCTGAGCTTCTTAAGAAGCACAACATCAAAGTTCCAGATGAGCTAGATAAGTCTGTTTATTCTGCAGAACATTGTCATAGTGTGCAGTTCCAAGGTGATATAAACTATGCCTTAAGTGCCAAAATAAAATCATTTCCTTATATATATGATATAGATTAATTTTCTGAGATATCATAATCATAATTTCAGGTTGTTTCTTTGATAATCCACCTATCAGTCTCCTAGATTCATTTCTCAATAATTGTGATTCTTCAGTAGATATTGACTTGTCTTTAAGCAACTCTTCCTGGCTCTATAATAATTATTATTTATAATCTTGTTTTTAGTATGATATACATGTCATTAAATCATTCATACCACCATCCATACCATATACAATACCTCTGAATACTCCTAATACTATACAAATCCCAAGTTCACTACTTGATTCCTCATTCATCTCTTATGCACTGTTACTTATATTACATGGTTTGAAGTCTTGCCTATCATTCATTGGTTCGTTATCCATGATATTAGTCATTTATGTACTGATATTACACATGTTTGAATATATTCTAAACACTTATGGATTAGATCTCAATTCCATCCATCATTCATATTTTTACACTCATTAATTTTCCCCAGTTGCTCATACTCTTCCTAGTCTATCCCTATATCCTCATGGAGTCACTAAATCCTTTGTATTTGTTTTTCCATATGGTAATATTTCTAATATTTCAAAGTATTTTTATCCTCATATCATATGTGGGAAGGTTCTACATCATATTGGAAGAATCATATGTGATCGACATCACAAGTTTGCAGTTATACAAGACACTGATTGTCTTAATTTTTGTACTCTTTGGGAAGGAGTATGCACAAATATATTTTACATTTCATATTTTTTTTCATACCATAGTTTGTTAGGAAGAAGAATAATTCATATGATCCTCTTACTTCATCAGATGATGAGATACAAGGAGTCTCTCATCTTCTTTCTTGTAGATTCTACACTCTAGTGCATGATCATGGATTCTACAAGCTTATTCATCAATTATTTCACCAGAAGCAAGTCATCCAGCTCAATCAAGTGAAGATAAATACCTATTGAAGACATATTATTCAAATTTTGTGCCTCTTCCTTTCTTGAGTGAGGATTTTCGCCATGTGGTTTTCCCTATTTCCTCACTTTTATGGACATTAATAATTGTATAGGGTGAGCATAGAGTTATTTCTAGGCCCTATCTACATCTATAAACATCATAAATTTAGACTTTAATGGGGTTGTGGCAATATAATAAACCCACTTCATAACTTAGGATACAATATTTAATCAATTTTGATTAATTTCCTACCCACTAGCCTAGATAGTTGGCATCCACTTGCCTCACATGGTCAACACTTGCCATATAAAACCTAGGGGCGCTTTAATATTGATTCTGAGTTGATCCTATCTACTCTATTGACTGCCAAAATTAGTAACTACGCTTTCCTACATATTTTGTCTTTTACTCCTTTATTCCATTATTTCAGTAGATAAGGTAAATCTAGTCAACTAGGAAACTACTATTTTTTGTTGCCAACCATCCTTCATGATTTTCTCTCTATATTCCAAGATTAGTATATTTTTTCATCATACGTGAAAAATCACTAATGATTTTTCTAAGTCGCAATTTCCTTGATTTATTTGGGAAGTGCTTTTGCCACCTATTGGGGTTTATCATATTTAGTAAGTCTATCTTTCTGAGCTTTGTGAGTTGTCTCCAATAAAACTTGATTTTACCTATGAGTGATGTACTATTTATGTACACTATTATTCATCATTATCTAATGGAAGGATACACTCCAATATTCATCTATTAATTCATGTGATTTAGTCTCTATTATTCTCTATATTTTCCTATGTATGATTGTGATAATTATCTTAGTAGAAAGATCTACTTCGTGTGCTTCTTCTTAGCATATTTAGTCATAGCATTAGAGATTCTATTTCTACATATAAATAATGCATGATTATTTCATGAGATATGAATATGAGGCTACATAATTTATTTATGAAATATGAATGGGGTTATGTTGAAACATTGATTTAATATGTATACATAACTATATGAACCATTTCTAGTCTATTGGAGTATTCATGTGATTTAAATTCATGAGATATGGTTCCACTGAAACATTGGTTAAAATTTTTTGCATGTCAATATGCATTATATTTCATTGCATTAAAATGACTAGCTTTTGGAAGGTTGCTGATAACTTGACTAAATTTGGGTTGTAGGGAAAATCCATATGACCTGATCTACAAGAAAAGAATGACATGGATATGAAGAAATTTCGATGGTTGATCCAAAAGAATAACTGATCAAGAGGTTTCTATTATTCTTAGGAAGAAGTTAGAATAGAATCCCTAATACGATTCTAAGAGATGTAGAGACTCCTTAAGGTAAATTATTTATCCTAGTTATATTCATATATGTGTTAGATATAGAGGAGTATGATTCTCTGTGACGGAGGAGTCAAATTATGATTCTCTCATCTTAGATGTCGAGAGGGAGAACATAGATGTGTTATCTCCTAAAAAACCAATGGAACTAGTTAATTAAACTCTTGTTATGTAGAAACCAATATGGTGCTGATATTTAGAAGGAAGCTATATGTAAGAATCTTGAATCAGTCTTAAGTTTAGAGATGTAATAGTCATTGGATAGTGGATGATGCATAAACTGATTTGCACGAGATGAGACCTACATGGAGCATACTAGATAGGTCGATGCATTACTCAAAGATGTCAAAGGGTGCACAAAGGAGGATACAACAAAGGGATTAAAAAGGCAAAGACACATATCATTTGCGAAGACAAGGGAAAGAGGCGATGCCTCCAATATAGGTGAGTGTTCTACTTCTTATTCACCTTGATCCTTTCTTGCAATGAACTATTAAAATTTTTATTCCTTTCTTCATGTCAATTGACTTAGGGATTCCTCTATTTTCTATCCTTTTTGGTTTAGGGATTGATGCCCTATGAAAAATTGTCGTCTTAATTACCACACTAAGATTGTCATGATAGTCTTAAAATGTGTTTCATTGCTAAGGTAATCTAATGATGACAACTATTGACCAATTAATCTAAATGATGAATGAAAGACATCCATCGTTTAAAAAAAATTAAGCATAAAAAAGCATCCATTTCGCATCTGGTTAAATAGACAGGGTGTGTTAAGAACCAAAATCAACCATAAACAACCAAGGATCTAGAAACTTACAAGAACATACTTGTATTTCCTTTCAGACTAAGATGTTGCACGGGGGCTTCACTTGTTGACCAATATCCTATCACGTTAGTTCATATTGTGGGTTTTAAAATTATTAAAAATTGAACCAATATATTGAAGGTATTGGGGGGATGAGGGGTTTAAGGTGGGGGTGGGTAGGGTGGTTTATAAGGATTGAGGTATAAAAAGGGGTGGGGAGGAGGTTTTAAGTATTGGGAGGGGGTTTCAACAAAAAGAGTTTGGGTCAATATCTCTGGAAATTAAGGGTATTATTTAATATCCCATGATCGCACGTGCTATGTGAGATGTTCACTAAGTGAAGTCCCCGTGAGATGTTGGAGGTTTGGACTAGAGATTTATTTAGGATTGAGCAAATCAAAATGGAATAAAATACTAAAAAATCTAGTAATGGAATCAAATTCCTTAACATTGTTCAAAATGAAGTCTTTTAACATTCCTAAAAACAAATTCATTACCCCTGCTGAAAATTGTGAGTCCAATTTGGGAGGAAAGTCAGCATGCTCGTGGGTAGTTTTAGTAATTTCTAATTGTTCAATAAGAGGTTCCAACATATGAAATTATTCACGAGAAGGTTGTGCACCAAAGGCCTCTCCAATACCACCCAAAGTATAATTAGCTCCAAGCAAATCCAGAAATGTCTCCTCATTGAAAACAACTAGTCTTGATGGAAACGGTCATTAAAGGTTCAAAATATTTTGGAATTGGATTGAATTCAATTTAAATCTTGCATTTCTCTTATGGTGATGGATTAGAAATAGTAGTTGAGTTCTAACAGCTAAACATTATCATCATAAATGGATAGACTATGGGTATCTACAATCCTTCGATACAAATATGGGAACCATTTCTAATATTTGGATAGTAATCTTTGATATCGAGTTCAATTGTAGTGATGTAAGGAATCAGGTCCTACCCTGGAGTCCTATAGGATTAACTTATGGACCAAGGTTCCTTTAGGTTATATTAAAATCTAGCTCTTAGGTCTTTCATCCAACCGAGAGTGACTAATAAAAAACCCTTCATAGGTTGGCTGTGGTAGTCTAATTCGTCATGTTTGGCCCTATTTAGATTCCATATTTGTGTATGGGATAATGCTTTTGTTTCTTCATCAAGTTTGCATAGATATTTTTTGTTGGAAGGCTAAAAAATTTAGAAAATATAGTATGGCTTATAAATATTAGACAACCAAGGACATCTACAAGACATCCCAATTGTGTCTTTGAGGCATGTGAAGGAAACCATGTAGTGGTATGTGCGATAAAACAATAGTGTTAGGGGATGAGTTACTAGTACATTATCATTTGAAACAAATGTTAGATGTGTCAAACCTTGTAATCATTGGGGTAAAAACATTTTATTCTTTACATATCGAACTCATGAATTGTTTCATTCTCTACATAACTCATTTTATGGATATGTTCTCGCATACTGTATAGCCTCCTCTAAAATCCTAGCCCATTTTGATTTCTTATAGCTATTTAATATTTTCTAATTTTTCTAAAATTAATGTTATAATAAACTTTACATGCCATGGGAAGGAATCCACCCATGATCGAGATGTGAATGATGATGATGCCATCTTTCTCGATGACCCAAAACCATGACAAAGTATTTGTAAGCTTATATCGAAGACAAATCTAGAATTGTCTTCATTTTTTTATTCCAACTCACATAAAAAAACGACAAATAGACTAAGTTGATTTCGAGTAAGTTATAAGTACATTTGTCTATTCTATAATGTTTAATAGTTTGATTTTATTTTATTGAGTTGTGGCTTACTTAATTATAAAAAATTAGTAGTTAGCTTATAAGCATTTGCAAGATAAATATGACATGGGTCTTTATTGCCCTATGATGGAAGGTGGCATAATATTTAAACTTTTGTTTGTATTATAAAATAAGTTAGAGTTTTATTATGCATATTGCATGTTCATTTGTTAGATTACTTTGTGATTATTCATATAATTTTGTTAAATTCAAATAATAACCTTAATTAAGATTTATGTGAAAATATAGTATGCATGCTTCACATGTTCAATCACAACTAAGATAGAAAACAAATATATCATTTTATAAACTTTAAAGAAAAACTTGTAAAAACACAAGTAATGTTATTGGCATCTCACATATTCCAATGCTATCTTCAAATATGCTTTCTCCATTGTTACTATAGCCCTTATAAAAAAATTATTAAACTTTATCAACTATCAATCTTAGCGGAAAAAGAAAATGAATTATTGTGTGCCATCTCAAAGAACAAATAAAATATCTCAAAGTAAAAACATTTAAAACATAAAATTATATATTTTTTAAATGATAAATTGTACTTCACCTACTCACCCATTTATATCCATCTAATAGCAGTACTTTATAACAGGCATCTCCCAACACAATCACAACTTTAACCAAGCAAAATGCCAATCCTCACTAAATAATCAATTATCCATGCCGTGATTCTAGTGTAAATGCAAATGCTGTGAGAGGTGAATGGCCAAATTTAACGGTTAGTGCTGCTCCAGCACACCGGTCATAAACCAAGATGCAATAATAAGCTTAAAACAAGCCACCTTCGTGGGGCTTCCGAACGGATGCTATCGAAACGAAACGCCTATTCCTTGAATTTGAAAACTATAAATTTAATTTCTGGTAGTTAGTAAAACAATAGCGAAAAATCTATTTCGGAGATTACTGTGATTTTTAAATACCGAGAAATTTGATCTGCATTAAGGGTTGCGTTCTTGGATATCCAAACAGTCTTTCACTGTTTCTTCTGTCTTTTCCAGGTTGGCCGATCCTAGCGTGTATTAAGTTACTTTCTTTCATTAATTAGTTAATACTCATGGATTCATTCGGTCAAAGACTTCTTTTCATACAAAAGTTTTATGGCTTTCTTTACTGGTTTACAGGCCTCAAAAATGGATCGAATGCAATATTCTGAGAAATACTATGATGATACCTATGAGTACAGGTCTCATATATTTTCTGTTTCAAGACTTTTTAATGCTTTATAATTTGGAGTTTTCGGTTTATAGTTTAAAGCAAATTCGAAATAAAAAATTATGTTTGAAGACTTTGTTTTTAGGGTTTGAAAGCCCAACTCGATTGAAAAAATTCCTGTTTCTGTTTGCAGGCATGTTGTGCTTCCGCGTAATGTTGGTCTGCTTCTTCCCAAGAATGGCCTTTTGGACGAGGTAAGCCACGTGTCTTTATTTTCAATTGTGTTGGATGTTGGTATTTGGGGATGGTTTTAAATTAAGTAAGTTGGTTATGTGTGTTGTTCAGCATGAATGGCGAGGAATGGGAGTTCAACAGTCGTATGGGTGGGTGCACTATGCTATTCACCCCCCTGAGCCACACGTTTTGTTATTCAGAAGGCCTTTGCAAAACCAACAATAGAAGCTTGCAGCACAACAACCAGCACAGGCTAATGCTTTACATGGTATAGGTATTCGTACATAATTGAACATCTCTTTTCAATTGATTTTTCTTCGACTATTTAACACCAATGAGAATTCAGCTAATATCATCTTTCCACCTGATTCTAATTAGACGGTGGCTGGCATTGACAAAAACTCTTAGGCATCTCGGAATGGAGAGGGTGATAATTTATTAAAAGAATATTATATCAATTTTATACAATTGAATTTTTCTTTTATTTATATAATTTAAAAAAATAAATAAACTATAGTATGTTTTTTTATATACTTGTTTTAAAAAATGTATAGAATATGTTTTGATGTACTTGTTATATATATCTTAAATTTTATATACTAATGAAAAAATTAGATATTTATATGGTTAGTTGAATGATCAAAACTAATAATATTTACGCCGATAGGTATATCAATGGTATTTTGGGGGATGGACTTGCTTGAGCGGATCATCAAGATCCTGCAAATTTCGCCAAGTGGATGCTCCAGATCATCCCAATCGTCTAATCTTTTAACTAACACTTTAGAGGTTTGTTTATAAAATCAGTTAAATGTTGTTATGGAAATGGCGTCCATGTGGCTGATCACGGGTAAGTGATTGTAGTTTGCGCTGCAATGTGGCAAGGTGGAGCGAAATGGCATCCATGTGTGGCTGATCGCGGGTGAGTGAATGTAGTTTAAGCTGCAATGTGGCAGGATGGAGCCCTTCCAGGTGGTGGAGGTTACACCCACTAATGCAGCTTCAACCTCTGTTCATTCAGTTTCCATAACTGCAATCCATCGCAAATCGCAACAACCTCTTTGAGCTCGATTATTTTCAGGCAGACTCTCTTGGAAGGCCAAGAGAAAGAAGCTCTGCAGAGATATGGAAAGGCTCCTGATCGAAGGACTGGATGACATCTTGGTGGGAGCAATTTCATGTTCTGTCAAAGATGACATACAGGGAGCGTTACAGAGACTACTTCGATAACTTGCTTATGTTTCAAGCCACTGGAGTTGCGATTCTTCTGGGTCTTCTGTGGTGGAAATCCAAGATTGAGACCGAAGAACAAGTCAGATATCAGGTGAGATCATGATATTTCATAGTTTTCTTGATATTAATTCTGTCTCACATAAAGTAGATGATTTCCTTCTCTTTATATGTAATATATAATTTGTGTACGAACCAAATCAATGTAAATATGATTTTATTAAAAGTTTGGTGGGTTATTTAAGGAGACACTTTGAGAATAATTATAATGGTATGCACAGTGGCAATGTCCACAAAAGTTGGATTAAACGAACAACTTTAATAGATAACTTAAACCATTTTTGCTTTGGAAACTGGTATGAAAAGTAAAAAGTGGTATGTTATTGAAAGGGCAGAAAGTTGCACGTTATTGAAAACATGAAAACTATGTCACATAAATTAAGTTTCATAAAAGAATTGATTACAATAAATGAAAAAGGCTAATGGACTTAGTTGTTTTCTGAATTTGTTGCAGCTATTTTTGTAACATTAAAAAAAACAAGATAAAGCGGCTTGCTTTTGTAGTTCAAGTATTTGATAGAACTGAAGCTATATGGCATTAAAGACCATGACATTGGTTATATGTTGTATTGGAAAATAAGTAGTCTAAAAAATCGTTCATGGATTTAAGTATTATGTTGAAGTGAAACTAAATCAAACAAAAACTTTAATTTTTTTTTTATCTTTTAAGACTTTATTAAACAACATCTTAGATTATGAGCTAAACTTTGAAACTAGAGAAGACTTGGATTGGAAAAAAAAATTAATTTTATAGAATAAAATCAGCAACAAAATCAGCTTAGATTATAAGCAATGGTCTTTCACATTCATGTGTACTTGTAGGTTGTGTTTATACAAAGGTTTAGAAGATAACTTACACTTTCCAAAACGAGGCTAATAGATGGGTTTGGGATATCTTTTGAGTGTCTAAAACCTATATTATGTGGGTATTACAGTATTGTAAATTTGCATTAAAGTTTTATATTTATTTTTCTCTTGACCCAATCTTTGAGGTTGTCTACACCTTAGTTCTCTTTGAAATTCTAATTTGTTTTTATGCAAGGTCCACAGTTGGCTTTGATGTTAGCAACAAGAAATTTAGTACACATAAGATTTGACTTCTATCTTTACTTTTCTTCTTTGATGTTAGCAAAAAGAATTTTAGTACACATAAGATTTGATTTCTATCTTTACTTTTCTTCTCAAATGCAAGAGCTCAAAGATTTGACTCATAATTTTAATGAAATATATTTAATTAAAATTATCTAACTTTTATATAGAGAGAGAGTGTGTTAATTTACAAAACTATGTTATCATTTAAAGGTTGAAAAAATAATTTAAATATTAACCATAAATATTTAAATTTTTTTATCATACTTCATCAAATATATATATATATATATATTACAAAATGTAATTTTTTAATTCTTTTATTAATATTTCATCTTCAATTTCAATTTCATTTATAATGATGATTAATAATCGTGGAGTTGTGACAGCCTTGATTTAACTAGCATTCATAACCTTCGAATTACCTTTTCATAATTTATAAGTTTCATTATGAATGGTTTTTTCCCATAATATTAAAAGTCCTATATATATATACTTAAATTACAAATGGTTTTTCCTCTTAATATTAAGGATATTTTATTACTTAAGAAATACAAATAAAATAATTTTTTAACAAATTAAAGATATTTTATTAATTAAGAAATAAAAATAAAATAATTTTTTAACAAATTGAAAATATGATGTTAATATTCATCACATTAATATATTAAATATTAAAATTGTTATGAAAAGATTATGGTATAAATTAAACTTTTATATTATGTTTAAGTTTAATCTCATTTTTTAAATTTTTATTTAACAATATTATATATATATATATATATATAGGTATCAAATCCTCTCATAGATTTTATTTGAAATATAAAACATAAAATTAGAGGTATGCCTCTATACAAAAAAGCAAATTATAAGTTTTACATTTCCATCATATAATGGTATTACTTTAAGAGAAAGACTAAGAATAATGAAGTTTATTTGAAATGTTAAACCTAGAAATTGGAAGTATGCCTCATACAGCTACATCCAAATTATAACTTATTCATTTCCATCATATAGTGACAAAGCCTTAAGAGAAGTATACATAGTATTACATGTGTATAAAAGGTATCTTGAATTAATAATCAAACCATGATGATGAAGAATTATCACAAGTGTGTTGGACCTTCCCTATGCTACATGTTGCCTGTGTCAACAATGAAAGAAAAAGTTGTGGCTATTTTTTTCTTAAATAGAGAGATAGGATGAACATATATAACATCTTTAGAAATAAAATATAATAACACTAATCTAACTACTTTAAACATAAACATATAATATTAAGTATCACATAATAATGGAGTTTTAACCTTTACAATATGAAAAGATCTTGACAATAATGAAAAACATAATAACAATAACTGAAGTCATGTTTAAATGTTAGCAAAAAAAATGTTAGAAAATTTCTTTAAGAACTTTCTTGCTATATATATATATATATATATAGTTGTTTAACAAAAGAAACTCTTTAAACCATCCACATTCCACATAGTAATGTAGAAGGTTATGTCGCATTGTGATGTTTATCAAGGTTTACGTTTCACTGTGACATTATCAAGCGTTATATCACATTACGGTATTAAGCCATGATTTCTTACAGTGTTTGGTTAATATATGTCAATAAAACCAAAGACGTGACACATTAATAGACACATTAATAATGGGACACTCGGTGTTTAATAAGCGTTATGTTGCATTGTGAGTTTATCACACGTTGTGTAACATTAGCCACATTCATCAAGGGTTATGTCACATTGAAATATTTGTCAAGGGTTATGTCACTTTGCGATAATGCCAAGGATGTGACACATTAATAATGTGTCTTTGGAAATTTAGAAAATTTCTTTAAGAATTTTCTTAATATATATATATATATATATATATATATATATATATATATTCCTTTGAAAAAAGAAACGGTTTAAACCATCCAGATTCTACATAGTAATGTAGAATGTTATGTTGCATTGTGATGTTTATGAAGGTTTATGTTTCACTACGATGTTATCAAGGGTTATATCACATTATGACGTTAAGCCATGGTTTGTTACAGTGTTTGGTTGGTATATATCTTGACACAACCCATGATGTGAAACATTTATAATGTGATAGTGGGCCATGGTGTTTGGTTGGTATATGTCAACAAAACCCATGATGTGACACATTTATAATGTGATAGTGGACGTTTAATAAGTGTTATGTCGCATTGTGACGTTTATCACAGGTTATGTTACATTTGCGACATTCATGAAGGGTTATGTAACATTGTGATATTTGTCAAGGGTTATGTCACATTACGATAATGCCCAAGATGTGACACATTAACAATGTGATAGTGGGTGTTTAATAAGCGTTATGTCGCATTGTGACGTTTATCATGAGTTGTGTAACATTAGCCACATTCATCAACGATTATGTCACATTGAA
>LPNX010089730.1:189200-202463 GCA_001517045.1 Pseudotsuga menziesii | reverse complement strand
TACGATGTTAAGCCATGGTTTGTTACAGTGTCTGGTTGGTATATGTCAACACAACCAAAGATGTGACACATTAATAATGTGATAGTGGGCATTTAATAAGCATTATATCGCATTGTGACGTTTATCACAGGTTATGTTACATTAGTGACAGTCATCAAAAGTTATGTCAAATTGTGATATTTATCAAGGCTTATGTCGCATTGTAATGTTTATCAAGGTTTACGTTTCACTGTGATGTTATCGAGGGTTATATCACATTACGACGTTAAGCCATGGTTTGTTACAGTGGGCGTTTACTAAGCGTTATGTCGCATTGTGACGTTTATGATGGGTTATGTTACATTAGCGACATTCATAGGGGTTATGTCACATTGTGATATTTGTTAAGGGTTATGTTGCATTCTGATGTTTGTCAAGGTTTACGTTTCACTATGACATTATCGAGGGTTATATCACATTATGACGTTAAGCCATGGTTTGTTACAGTGGGCGTTTAATAATCGTTATGTCGCATTGTGACGTTTATCACAGGTTATGTTACATTAGCGACATTCATGAAGGGTTATGTCACATAGTGATATTTGTGAAGGGTTATGTCGCATTTTGATGTTTATCAAGGTTTAGGTTTCACTATGATGTTATCGAGGGCGTTTAATAAGCGTTATGTCGCATTGTGACGTTTATGATGGGTTATGTTACATTAGCGACATTCATCAAGGGTTATGTCACATTGTGATATTTGTCAAGGGTTATGTCTCATTCTATGTCTCATTGTGACGTTTATCACAGGTTATGTTACATTAGCGACATTCATCAAGGGTTATGTCACATTGTGATATTTGTGAAGGGTTATGTCGCATTCTGATGTTTATCAAGGTTTAAGTTTCACTATGACGTTATCGAGGGCGTTTAATAAGCATTTTGTCGCATTGTGACGTTTATGATGGGTTATGTTACATTAGCGACATTCATCAAGGGTTATGTCACATTGTGATATTTGTCAAGGGTTATGTCGCATTCTGATATTTATCAAGGTTTAGGTTTCACTATGACGTTATCGAGGGCGTTTAATAAGCATTATGTCACATTGTGACGTTTATGATGGGCTATGTTACATTAGCGACATTCATTAAGGGTTATGTCACAATGTGATATTTGTCAAGGGTTATGTCGCATTCTGATGTTTGTCAAGATTTACGTTTCACTATGACGTTATCGAGGGTTATATCACATTACGATGTTAAGCCATGGTTTTTTACAGTGGGCGTTTAATAAGCGTTATGTCGAATTGTGACGTTTATCGCAGGTTATGTTACATTAGCGACATTCATGAAGGGTTATGTCACATTGTGATACTTGTGAAGGGTTATGTCGCATTCTGATGTTTATCTAGGTTTAGGTTTCACTATGACGTTATCGAGGGTGTTTAATAAGCGTTATGTCGCATTGTGACGTTTATGAAGGGTTATGTTACATTAGCGACATTCATTAAGGGTTATGTCACATTATGATATTTGTCAAGGGTTATGTCGCATTCTGATGTTTGTCAAGGTTTACGTTTCACTATGACGTTATCGAGGGTTATATCACATTACGACGTTAAGCCATGGTTTGTTACAGTGGGCGTTTAATAAGCGTTATGTCGCATTATGATGTTTATCACAGGTTATGTTACATTAGCGACAATCATCAAGGGTTATGTCACATTATGATATTTGTGAAGGGTTATGTCGCATTCTGATGTTTATCAAGGTTTAGGTTTCACTATGACGTTATCGAGGGTTATATCACATTACGACGTTAAGCCATGGTTTGTTATAGTGGGCGTTTAATAAGCGTTATGTCGCATTGTGACATTTATCATAGGTTATGTTACATTAGCGACATTCATCAAGGGTTATGTAACATTGTGATATTTGTCAAAGGTTATGTCACATTGTCATATTTGTCAAGGGTTATGTCGCATTGTGATGTTTATCAATGTTGACGTTTTAGTGTGATGTTATCGAGGGTTGTATCGCATTACGATTAAGCCATTAATAATGTGATATCGGGCATTTAATAAGTGTTATGTCGCATTGTGACATTTATCACAGGTTATGTTACATTAGCGACATTCATCAAGGGTTATGTCACATTACGACGTTAAGCCATGGTTTGTTACAGTGGGCGTTTAATAAGCGTTATATCGCATTGTGACGTTTATCATAGGTTATGTTACATTAGCGACATTCATTAAGGGTTATGTCACATTGTGATATTTGTCAAGGGTTATGTCACATCATCATATTTGTCAAGGTTTATGTCGCATTGTGATGTTTATCAATGTTGACATTTCAGTGTGATGTTATCGAGGGTTCTATCGCATTACGATTAAGCCATGGTTTGTTACAGTTGCCATTTAATAAGATTTATGTCACATTGTGATATTTATCAAGGGTTATGTCACATTGTGATGTTTATCAAGTTTTATGTTTCACTGTGATGTTATCGAGGGTTATATCACATTACGACGTTAATCCATGGTTTGTTATAGTGGGTATTTAGTAAGCGTTATGTCACATTCTGACGTTTATGACGGGTTATGTTACATTAGCGAAATTCATCAAGGGTTATGTCACATTGTGATATTTGTCAAGGGTCATGTCACACTGTGATGTTTATAAAGGTTTACGTTTCACTATGATGTTATCGAGGGTTATATCACATTATGACGTTAAGCCATGGTTTGTTACAGTGGGCGTTTAATAAGCGTTATGTTGCATTGTGACATTTATCACAGGTTATGTTACATTAGTGACATTCATCAAGGGTTATGTCACATTGTGATATTTCTCAAGGGTTATGTCACATCGTCATATTTTTCAAGGGTTATGTCGCATTGTGACGTTTATCAATGTTGATGTTTCAGTGTGATGTTATCGAGGGTTCTATCGCATTACGATTAAGCCATGGTATGTTACAGTTGGCATTTAATAAGATTAATGTCGCATTGTGACGTTTATCACGGGTTATGTTACATTAGCGAAATTCATCAAGGGTTATGCACATTGTGATATTTGTGAAGGGTTGTGTCGCATTGTGATGTTTATCAAGGTTTACGTTTCACTATGATGTTATCGAGGGTTATATCACATTACGACATTAAGCTATGGTTTGTTACAGTGGGTGTTTAATAAGCGTTATGTCGCATTGTGAAGTTTTTCAAAAGTTATGTTACATTAGCGACATTCATCAAGGGTTATGTCACATTGTCATATTTGTCAAGGGTTATGTCACATTGTCATATTTGTCAAGGGTTATATCACATTGTGACGTTTATCACGGGTTATGTTACAATACCGACATTCATCAAGGGTTATGTCATGTTTTCATATTTGTCAAGGGTTATGTAACATTACGATAATGCCCAAGATTTGACACATTAATAATGTCTATTTGGATGTTTAGAAAATTTCTTTAAGAATTTTCTTGATATATATATATATATATATATATATATATATATATATATAGTCGTTTGACAAAAGAAATGGTTTAAACCATCCACATTCTACATAGTAATGTAGACTGTTATGTTGCATTGTGATGTTTATCAAGGTTTATATTTCACTATGACGTTATCGAGGGTTATATCACATTACAACATTAAGCCATGGTTTCTTACAATGTTTGGTTGGTATATGTCAACACAACCGGAGATCTGAGATGTGACACATTAATAATGTGATAGTGGGTGTTTAATAAGAATTATGTTGCATTGTGACGTTTATCACATGTTATGTTACATTAGTGACATTCATCAAGGGTTGTGTCACATTGTGATATTTGTCAAGGGTTATGTCACATTGCAATAATGCCCAATATTTGACACATTAATAATGTTTGTTTGGAAGTTTAGAAAATTTCTTTAAGAATTTTCTTGATATATATAAATATAGTCGTTTGACAAAAGAAATGGTTTAAACCATCCACATTCTACATAGTAATGTAGAATGTTATGTCGCATTGTGATGTTTATCAAGGTTTACATTTTACTACGACATTAATAATGTGTCTTTGGATGTTTAGAAAATTTCTCTTAGAATTTTCTTGATATATATATATAGTCGTTTGACAAAAGAAATGGTTTAAACCATCCACATTATACATAGTAATATAGAATGTATGTTGCATTGTGATGCTTTTCAAGGTTTACATTTCACTGCGACGTTATCAAGGGTTCACTAGTGGAAAATGAGAGATTAGTGACCAGGAGACCACAATTTTTTGTCACCACAGTTTTTTTCAAGGGATAAATGACCAAAGTTGATAAATTTAAGTGAGCTAACTAAAAAAGACCAAGATAAATGACCACTTTTGGTCATGAGATAAAAACCAACTTAAAACGACCAAGATAAATGACCAAATTTGGTCACGGGATATCTAGACTAAAAATGACCACATAACAATTGGTCATTTATTTGGTCATTTTTAGTTGTCACTCCGGCAATGAAAAAAATTACAAATTTAACAATGAATTTTTAAATTTTACTAAATTCTAACATATATATAATATATATTTACAAGTCCTTATATTAACAAAACTGAATTAATGCAACCCAACTATATGTTAATTTGGACATGACCTTGGCATATACAAAATCCCACTAAACAAATAAACCCACTAAACCTTGGCATATAATGTTAATTATAAGGCTAATTTGCATGACCTTGACATATAATTATAGTTTTTATAGGCTAATTTGGACACGATCTTGGTACCTTGGCTAATTAAATCGGCGGAATCCACGTCAGTTAAAGGATATTTTGCTATTTGGACTAGTGGTCGTTATAGAAAAAATTATATTATCTAGACCTTAGAAGATCAACTCATATAATATGGGAGCGATAAACATTTTCATCATCATATTATGCACTCAAAATGGACTCAATTCACATAATGAACTTAATCTTAGCATTAATATAACATACATGACATTTGTGGATAACAAAAACATGTTCACCATGTTATGTCGACCATCGACCATCGACTCCATAGACATTTTGTACTCATCTATGTATTGTTTATTAAAATAATATAAATATATAAACTCATTAAAGTTAATATATAAATTAGTTTACCATATAAAATTTTTATATTAAAAACCTATAAATATTACATACAAAATAATTAATACAAAACATTTTCCTAACACATAAATTTATATTAAAAACCTATAAATATTACATACAAAATAAATTAATACAAAACATTTTTTCTTGTAATATATATAATAAAAAATACATTTAATACAAAACAGTATTATACCAATATAATAATAATACCAATATGTTGTAACAAATTATATGATACATCTAAACATAATAAACATAAGACTGTAACTAACTCCTCCATTGACAATATCGAACAAATTTGGTACTAAATACTCCCGACGCTGGAACTGGTGCTTATGGGGATGCTTATTATACTATTTTTAATGAGGCTGGTGGTTCAATTGATGCCCCGGGAACTTAGACTGGGAATTCCATTGGTTCAGCTGCTGCTTTAAATGATCCTAGAACTGGGGCTGGTAATGCTGTTTCTTCAACTGCTAATAAAAATAATTTCATTTTGACTGGTGTTGGAACAAACTACTTCCGGTTCAACTAATCTTGGGAATGATCCTGGTTAAACTTTTTAAAATGACCCTGGTAATGTTGCTCGGGGAACTGAGGAAGTTGGGGATTCTGCTCCTTCAACTCTTTGGAATGCTGGTCGTTTCACTGGTTGAAACCCCAGACACCCTCAATTTTCTTCACGAAATCCTGGTTATTTAATCCGCAGAGGGTTTCGATCATCGGACCTAATGATTTGGGTCCCAAAGGAATCCCTTGAAGCAGCTATCGCTGACAGCCATTGAGATTGGTTTGATCAGTCTTCAAAACATTTCTGGTACTCATCGAGCTTTAGAGGTTCTGTTTGATTAAAAACCCACCGACGTTAATAAAACCCTTATAATATGTTGAATATGAATGTACCCATGTATTTTTTGCACTATATATGAATTGGGCATGCTTTAAGATGCTTCAGGGTTTTTACATTAAGATAAGTTTTGGGGTCTGCATATTTCTTTATTTATATGTTTTCTGCATGTAGGTTCAGTGAATTAGCCCTTATGTGGCTGTAAAGTTTGCAGTAAATTTGTGGAATTGTTAAACTTGGCTCAAATCTATGCCCTCCAGATTGATTAATCTGTAAACTTTGAAAAATGAATAATTGGATCAATTTTTGAAACAAAAATAAACATAGTAATTCTAATGGTTGGTATCTGATCAAATTAGCCCTTAGGACGAGTCATTTTTGGTGATGTAAAGGTCACTGCTTTATGGTCAAATTCTCTCTTAGTGCTTGTCAAATCTAGTGATAAGCTAAAGGATCTTTGGCCATACGAATATGTCGGGAATTAGAAATAGCTATTTGGGTATGAGTTAATGTACTGTTTTGATTGGCTAAATTTGACTGATAATATGCCGGATAATCTATGAACGAATGTATTAATGCCCCCTTGGACTTGGACTGAGTTAGTCTATCAGGCCAGGGTTATAGAATCAAGTTCAATAGCTTATTTTAACTTGATGATCTCTGCAATATGGATTCGATGTGATACATCCTCGATATAATCTAATTGGAGGAATGTTTCTGTCTAAATTTGCAATTAGACAAACTCCAATTTAGCAGAGTGGCAGATTTATTTATTTTGATTTTTATCTGGCTCAGCTCCGGATTCAATGTAGCTCTATGTATATTAGGCAACCCTATTCCATACTATGGCTTTGCAGGTCTACACTGACCAGTTACAGTTGTTCGATAATCTATGCTCATCCTTCACGATTTCATGGTGGTCCTAATGACATGAGGCTCTTCTCAAATCACCCTTCCTATAAGGATTCAACAATGCTGCTTGAAGAGGGTGGGGGTAGAACAGTCAAAACCCATTAGGATGCCTTTTCCTTTGTGTGCGTTGAAGAGAGTTACCCTGTGCAAAGTTGCAAACTCTTTTGGGAGTCGAAGTTCCCGTTCACCCAATTATTATGATATCTTCAAATCTGTATAGTTTGGATTCATTTCAAGAAATATTTCATCCTCATTTTATGTGCATCCGTGATTCTTGTGCTCTTCATTTTTCAAATGTTTCCATTTGCTTAGCTTATGTACTTTGTGAATCTGATGCAATTGCCGGAGGCTGGTACTTTTATAGATTTTGTTATCTTTCGTGGAATTTTGTTGTCTAGGACAATTTTCTGGTTTGGTAGACCGGGTTGCATTTCACATGCAATTTGAGTGACTGAAAACCCTATCCTTGAAGCAAAAAATGATTAGTTAAGCTCCCCTAACATGTAAATTTTGTTACGACCAGCTTCTAATGGATGGGAGGCACATGAACCATTCGGTCAGAGCTGTCACGAAACTGCACAACTTCCTTAATCTTCCCCTAGAGGTAAACCCTTAAAATAAAAACTATTTAATTTCCACTAAAGAGATTTAAGATTACCTAAACACTCTGATATGCCACACACTCATAAAAAAAGTGATATGCCATACACTCATGAAGAAAGGTTTTACCCAAACATGCCAAAGTACCACCAGTAACCAAACCTAGGGAACATCCATTTGTTGCAAGGCAAAGAAAGATACACTAACATATACAACTCCAGAACAAACACAATGATTCCACAGCAACTCCACAGTTACGTGAATCATACAACTAAATCACCTAATAAAAGATACATAAGAGTAGGACAGAGTCGACAGACCTCTTCAGACAGGTTTGATAATACACCAGTTGCCTTGGGCACTTTTAAACCTGCAAGCTGATTCAAGACTCCTTGCAAAATATCCTCCATACTTTTCAAAAGCTCCAACTTCTTGAGAAAATCATTAGCTAATAGAGGAAGCAAGCAACCATGTTCTCTCCTCAACTGCTCAAGACCTGTGCATAAGTTTAGAAGTCCAGAGTTTTGAATTGATGCCTGATTTTGTTCTGCATGAGCAGCTACTGTATGCTCAAGGTGAAGTATGGCATCTTCCTTTGTAGCTTCAGCTGCATTATTTTCTTTCTTAAGAGTTATGATTTTAGTTTTTTCCTTTGCTAATTCATCCTCAAGGATGTCCATTCTTCCATGGACCTCATCCAATTCTGCTGCTCTTTTTGATTTCCTAACATCTTCTTCAGCTGATACTATTTTACCTTGTAAGTTTTGAAATGATTTACCAAGCCATTCAATCACCTGCACAGGATCCCCAAACTGAAATTGATGAATAGTACCAATAGCATCTAATGCAGTCATCACTCTTTGCATTATTTCATTGCTCTCACACAAAGATTGATCTACCTCCGTAGCATGCTTTCTTGAAGAGATGAGTTCTGATTCTATCACTTTAAAGTGGTCTAGAGCACTTGATAGGTCTCTAATTTTCTGTTCAGATTCGTTAAATGAATATTGATGCACCTGAAGCTCCATTCTCAGCTGTTCAAGTTCTGCTACTTTTTCATCCACAAGTAGTTTCAAGCTGTCACGTTGCTGAACTACCCCCTTGCCTTTTTTCACTGCCATGCTTAACTTCTCCCTTGTCACAGACAATTTTTGCTCAGACTACTCAAGCTATATTTTGAATGCATCTCTTTCTTTTTTCATAGATTCCATCTCTTCAGAATATTTTTTGCATTCCTCAATAAGCTTGTCTTGCTCATTCTTATGTGATGCCACAGCTTCAGTGGCTTCTTCTTGCTTCCTATACACTTCCAATAATTCTTGCTCCTTTGCATCAAATGCAACCTGAATCCTTGAAAGCATTTGTGCACTATGTGATGGAATAACAGTGCCCATATCTTCCTCTTGACTAGTTACTTTAAGCATGCTAACTTCTTCAGATAGAACACTGAACCTGTCTATGAGCTTCCTAAGACATTCTTCCAAATGCTCAGTAGTGTAACTAGAAGGGATTTCATTATGAATTTCACCCTCAAACACTTCTCCAACCATATCAACCAATCTCCTTATCATACCTTCTGTGTCAGCATTAATAGTCTCCAAGTTAGACTCTAGCTCTAGAAATTTTGCCTCAAAATAAACAAGGTTTTTAGATAATGCTTCTTTATCATATGCATCTTTAGCTGCTTGCTCAATCAGACTTTCATATTTGCAATTAAGCTCCTCAATTTTTTTCAAAAGAAGCTCTTTCTCAAGCTTTTCTATTGAAAGATTACCCTCCAAAATAAACGCATTCCTCTGTGATTCTTCCAGTTCAGTGGAACGTAAATTAATAGAATTTTGCACATTTTCAATCTGACGTTGAGCATTAGCCACATCATGATGAGCCTGATCCAATGCTCTGCCAAGCCACTCAATTCGATCCTCTGGTTCCATTGCTTTTACTGAAGACGGCATCTCAACATTTTCCAAGACCTCTTCCCATCTCTGAATAAGATGATTCCTTTCCAGTAAAGACTGCTCCAACATATCTGATTGTTCAGCCAGACTTAAGTACTTACCCTGAAGTTCCTCATGTTTCCTTCCTAAATCCTCAACCACTTGAATTTGACTCAAGTTGACAGTGTCTAATTCTGAATTTGATGCCATAAAACTGGCATCATCTTCGCCATCTCTTTAAGGCATTCTCTGGTCCAAACTTCTAGAAAGTGTATCATTTTCAATAGAATATGACCTTGCAAGCCACTTAATCTGTTCAATAATTTCCATGGAATGAAATTGCTCTGGCAAATTCAGCTCCTCCAGAATTTCTTCTATTTTCTGAAGAATGGTGTCTTTATGGAAAAAGGATTCACGAAGACTGTTCATTGAATTCCGGATATATGCTAACTCTGACTCCAATGCCTCGACACGTTCTACAGCCTCTCCATAGGATTTGATCTTTGCTTTAGCCTCATGCAATGCAGCAGTTTTAATCTGAAGTTCTTGCCAACACCTCTCTAGCTCATTTGACTTCTCTGTCAATGAATGTTTCAGTGCATCACGTTGTTGAACCAATGCCTTGCCTTTAGATGCAGCCATGCTAAGCTTTTCTCTCAGAGATGAATTTTTCTCTTTGAGATCCCTCATCTGTTCTTCCTGTTGAGATCTTACTGGATACACTTCATCAAGTCTCTGACGTAACTGAGACAGCTCCATCTCTTTGCAACTGAAGGCTTTTCTCAGGGCAACATCCAAAGGAAACTGAGTTTCCTCCTTCCTAGAACCATCATCAGGTCGTGATACCAATTATTTTATGCATCTCTGCAACCGGTCATTTTGCTCAAGACATGCCTTGTACTTCGCAATAACCAAATGTACATGAATTTCTAGAGGAGAAATTATTTGTATGTCAGGATCAGTAACAGACATTTCATCTTGAATAACTTCTTTAATAGCAGTAACCAATTTCTCTGACATGGCATCCAAGTGCCTCTTTGATTGAGAGTGCATCTCCAAAGTTTCTTTCATCAGTTCTTCCCATTCTAAGAGTGCCCTTTGAACAGTAGCCAACTCTGAGGACAAAGTTTCCTTCTCAGCAGAGAGTTGAGACAGTTGGGAGACCATGCTAGCATATTTCCCTTCAAATTTTGTCTCATTTTCAATGCACTTTTTAGACAGCTCTGCACAGTTGGCATTAAGATCTTGAATAGATTTATTTTTTGTAAATAAATAATACTCAAGCTCACCCACTATGGTTTCAAATTGTGATCTTTCCTCAATTCTTTTTTGCAACTGTTCAGTAAATTTATATAAATCGTCAGACATGATATCAAAAGAGAAGAGAGATTCTTCACTTTGTCCATCTCCTTCAGTGTCTTTGGTCAGTCCAATCAAATTTCTAAGTCTACTGTGAGTCTTATTAACTACTCTAACAGCTGATTCTCTTTCTTGATGAATGAGCTCCAATTTCTGAGAGAGTTCTTCAAATGATCTTTGTATCTCTGTATTCTCAAGACAACACATTTCAAGTTTTATCTCCAGGCTCCTCAAGTTGTTAAGTTTTTCTACGGTAGCATTGACAACAGTAGCAAGGCAGAGATTAACAGTTGAGCAATCTGGTTTAGAACGGGAATCAGAAGAAACTTGTTGGATGGATTCTTCTAGACTTTCTGCAGCATGAAGCATTGCAATAACACAAGAAATTCTCTCTTCCTCTCATGAAGATTTCTTTTCAGCAAATTCTCTCTGCAATGTCTCTAGCTGTTTCTCCAGTGCTGCTAAATTCTCAAAAGCATGCTGCTTTAGATTGTGTAGTTGACAATGCAAATCATCAATTTGAGAAGTATCTTTCAATACCTGTTCCATGAGTTGCTCATTATTCTCTGTCAATGTAACCAAATTCTCATCCCATGTTTCCTTTTCTTGCTTGAGCACATCAATATCAACCTCTAGCTGCTTCAGGGTGGCTATCAAATATCCTTTCTGTTGCTTGTCTTCCATAAGTTGCTGCTTAATAATATTGGCATCCCTTTGAAGCAATGTCAGAGTAGCTTTCAAGCATCCTATCTCACCATCTGCTTCCCTAAGTTGTTGCAACAGTATGTTTCCATCCTGTATGGGACTAGAACCACTTGCTTCGTGGACCTTTTCATGGATTTCTTGTAATCGATCCTCTGCTTTTGGCATAGGATCCGCTTCCAATATTACATCCTCATGCTGGGCCTTGGACTCAAAAGCTCGAATTAGTTTTGACACACCAGAAGGTACCCTTGCACTTCCCTTGCCAAAGTTACCTGGATCTGTAAGCATTTCCCGGACTACTTTCTGAAGCTTTTCTGAAGTTGATTGAACCTCATTCAGGTGTTCTTTCAGAACTAACACTTTATCAACATGCTCAGAATCTTGCTTGACAATTTGTTGCTGCATGTCTCTCACTTCAAAATCTAATTCAGCTTTCTCCAAATTACTTGAAACACCCAAATCTCCTAAATTTATGTTGCACAATTCAAAATCTGTGGCACGTTGTGCCTTCTCTTTCTGTACTTCATGTAATCCATGCTTTAATGACTGACTAACTTCTGCAGAAGCATTTAGCTGATCTTTGAGCCTAAGAAATTCAGAATCTAATCTATCCCTATCAGTTGTGGAATCCTGAACTTCTTTCAAAAGTAATTCACATTTTTGTTTTAAAACTGCATTCTCCTACTATAGCTCCTCCAGCTGATTATTTGCACCTAATGAATCTGGCACCAGATTAGAGCATTCTTTCTGCAATTGCTCTTCCAACCCACCTATCTCCCTTACAGATTGTACTTTGGAAGCTTCCAGAGCATGGAGTTTCTACTGCATTGAATTATACTCAAACTTCATCTCTGCTTACTCCCTTTCAACTTCTCTAATATGATGAGTTAGATTCTCTACATCCTTCAACAAATGATCATTTTCCTTTTTAACATCTTGGATAGTTGTAACCTCTTCAACAAGTTGAATTTTTTCTTCTGCAAACCTCTCCTTTATGCCAACTTTATATTTGATTTGCTCTAATTCATCTCTTGTCAAATGCAGATCCTGATTTAATTCTTCTTTTTCACAACTTAATTTTTCAAGAGAAGCATTGAATCTATTAAGTTCACCCATTAGTTTCTCTGGATTACTATTACTGGGCTGGAGAGATGGCTGGTGGAATTACTATTAATAAAATTATCATTATCTTTTCTTATCTATCTCCCGGGTGCATTCTTGTGGCATTGTTATATTGTGATTATGTTTTCAATGTGGTCCCATGGCACTCTCTCCTAGGGCACAACTTGCATGGATTATTTTATCATCATTTTGCCAAGTCAAAGTGGTTAAGGTGGTTGTCAAGGAACTTTCTTCTAAGGCACACCTCACATGGTTATTTTTATTGTTATTTCTGGGTTGAGGTGGTTTCAACTGCCTTTATTCTTCTAGGGCTCACCTCTTCTGGGTGTTCATTTCTCATTATTGCATGGTCAAAGAAGATTATTCTTTGAGAAATCCATCATTATTTCAGCTGCATTTGGCATTATTTCATACACATTAGAGAGCACTCTCTCTCATGTGACTTGACATATATATTATTTTATTTGAAAGGGTTATGGTGGTTTCCTTGAGGAGCATTCCACATTGAGTTTGAACACATAGTATGAAGCATCTTTTCCTTGGTCAATACAGGTCATCTCTTGAAGACGTTTTGCATGACAGGACACATGGCTCTTTGCATGTGGATGTATGTTTCCTGTTACTTGAGAAGGAGGACGTGTGGTATCACGTTCATGAGACTTA
>LPNX010089730.1:37521-179906 GCA_001517045.1 Pseudotsuga menziesii | reverse complement strand
TATATATAATTGAACTATATTATTTATAATGAATTATGATTTTTTTATAAGTTCAATTAATATCATATATATTAATAATAGTTAATAATTTTGATTAATAAATAATTGGTTTGGATTTTAGAGTTTTACAACTAAATATATTGCTTATCATTAAATAACTATTATGGATTATAAAAGAAATTGTTTTATAGTTTATATTTTGATCATATTAATTAATTAATAATTAATAATTTTTATTTAGAGTTTATACTTTTATTTTAAAACATAAATACATTCTATGTTGTTATTTTATATCTCAAATGTTTTTTTTTGGTATCATCATCATTCAATTGAAAACACATCTCTATATACAACCATAGTCTTTGTTAAATCAAATATTAACCATGAATTAAAAATAATCAAATGCTCATCATTCAACTTATCACAATCTATAAAGTAATCTAATGGTTATGTCTCCTATGCATTACGATATAACCCTAAGTGTTATGATATATAATATTATTGTGACACATTAATTAATTAATTAATTAATAATGTATTTATATTTGGATTTGATTATAATTAATAATATTTATTTAATAATAATATTTAAATAATTAAATAATTATTATATTATAATCAATTAAAATATTAATTTATCAATATTAATAATAAAAAATAAAAATATAATAATTAATTGTAGCATAATAATTTATATTTTGGAGATATGTCTATGCGTGCACCAGTTACTAGCAATAACCACATTAAATTAATAATGTGTCTCGATACGTCGATAGGCGTAAATTTAGGCACATACTTTTTATATTAATGTTTTTCCCATCGGTATGTGCTTAAATTTACGTCTATCGACATATCCAAACACATTATTAATTTAATATGGTTGTTGCTAGTTTATGTTAAATCTATTACTCATTAATTGTATTGTTTTAAATATTAACTTATATTTTTTACATAATATATAATTAGTAAAACTAAATTTAAATCGCATACAATTTAGAAATCACATTATGTTTAAAGATTAACATTTTACACATTTTAATTTTTACACTTCAATTATTTTATAAAATAGTAAAAAAAATTGAATTAATAAGTGTATATATTTCTATATTATGTTTAAAGAATAACATTTTACACATTTTAATTTTTACACTTCAATTATTTTATAAAATAGTAAAAAAAATTGAATTAGTAAGTGTATATAAGTTTTTGGGTCTAAAATTATATGAGTTCTAAATACTAAGATAATAAATGTATTCATTTCTTTTTTTTTTAAATTAGTTTTTATTGTTTACAACAATTCATTGGATTAATTATTTTATTAATGCTTATTATTTATTTCCAAAATTATTGCTAAAATTAATTAAAGTTGTGCATCACAAAAAAAATAGATTAATTATTTCAAGAGGATAAACTTTTACTAAACATTAATTCATTTCTCCTATTTTTTAAAAACTTTAATAATTAATAAATAAAAATTGTATTTTTTACATCATAACACAACATTGAAAGAATTGAAAGGTATTACACATTAATTTTCTAAGAAATGTCATCATTTTATTTTATTTAAAAGGCATGTAATTTTAAAATGTGATACTTGTATCTCTAATTTTATCATATTTAATTAGAAGACATTTCTCTTGTTTCTCATGAATTATTTTTAGGAAATGTATGGAATTGGTTGACCTAACAGACATGGAAGATATACAATACTTGTTGATGCATTTAAATTGAACCAACATAATACAAATAATGAAGAAAATGATTATTTTTAGCTAGAGCTTATTATTGAAGAAGAAGGTCGTGCATAGAAGAAAGGCATGGGGTTAGCTCCTAAATTTTCATTCAAACATGGATGGAAGTTAATATCAAAATGGGAATATCCTATAATAGGTCCAAATGGGGGAGATCACAACAACTATGCTTGGTTTGTTAAATTCAAAGGAGATACGCCATATGCAAGGGAAGGCAGTAGTGCGATCCAATTAAGTGGATTAAATGGTCATGTTATTTCTAAGGCTCATAGGCATTCAATTCAACTACTGGACACTGGAGACTGAGTGAAGGAAATCATGTTTTCTCATAACCAAACATGTTGAACTCATCGTAGATGTTGAGAATTATAGAATAATCAGTGTCATGGAAACCATATATTTTGTTTTTGTCAAATATTTACCTTTCAAATAATATAAAGACTTATGTGACTTGCATATGTATAAAGGAGCACCTGATATGCCACTAACCAAAGAGTATTCTTCATACAGTAATATCACACCAAGAAAAGAGTTTTTACTTGCAACAAAAGAGGTTTACTAGAAAAAACTAAGGGCAGAAATATGATTGAGACCATTTTATTCTATCTTGGTGGATGAAAGCATAGACAAAACAATAAAACAACAACTCATTATATATGTTACATATCTAATGGTGGATGAGGAAAGAGGGTCACATGTGCAAATTGATAGGTTTCAAGTACTTCAAATTCATCAAATTCAATGCCTTTCTAGGGTACGGCTGATGAATAGTGCTGTCAAAATTATGTCAGCATTATTACAAGAATAGAAACACGGTAACAGAAAAATGTATGAAATTGACACAATGTTTCAAGTTCAATTTTGTATTCATTTGGTGGAAGATGTTCTAACTGAATTAAATAAGTTAAGTTAGCATTTTGAAGAACATATTGATATAGCATCTGTTGGGATGTAATTAGATATTCTTATTGAACTTCTTCATAGAAGATTCTTGCGAGATATGTTTGGATCAACTTCTCGACATGTTTCATATTTATTTAAGAAAACATAACAATGAAAGTTGGATTTTATTGATAATACACATGCTTCACATGTGCATTTGCAAATATTTGGAGCTATACCTAATTCACTTGGTTCAATTACTATGGAAGATTGTATTCGTTTGGGTAAATCGTTTGTCCAAACGTTTATTGACTATCTCAATGATAGGTTTATAGATTTGCCTACATTTAATGCAACAAAACTATTTAGACCTCGTTCATACTTTAAAGAAGAGGATAAAAGAGATTTTGAAATAAAATTATGGTTGAGACGCCTTTGGGAAAATTTTGATACTAGAAACTCACAAATAATTGATATGGAAAAATGTGAAGATGAAATGTAAAGTGTTACTATTACTTTGCATTGAGCTTATCCAATGAAAACCATGATTGGAGAATGGGAGCAATATGGAGGAGAACCCAAGTGGTGTGAATCATATCCAAATTTAATGAAATTGTGGAAAATTGTTCTTACTCTTTGTGCTAGCACTGCTAGTTGTGAAAGAGGTTTCCCTAATTTTTTCCACATAAAAAATGATGATAGATCTAGACTTTGTTTATAAACATAGACACATTAATGTTTTTATCTCTATCAACATCTCAAGACCTAAATGAGGTGAAAGAGGTCTTAGAGTCGTCATTCTTGTCCAAGTTTCAAGAAATTAATATGTCATAATGTTTTATTCCAATTTTGTATTATTCAACATTTTGAATAATCTTTTTATTATTCAAAAATGTTATTAAATAGGACTGTATATGGGAATAAAGACTTATCCCATGGTATTAAAAAGATTATTATTAAAGGGATTATAATTCAATCTTATGGAAAAAGAGTATATTTTGATGATTATAAGTTAAACGTTGTCTCTCTCTCTCTCTCTTCATATAATATGTTTTGGTTATGAAATTTTAAATATTTTTTATTTTCATATGAAAAGAATATTTTTTTTAGCTTGTCAACAAAGAAGAGCTATTAATAGGTGGACCGTTCCTTTTGAAATATAATCTTTATCTTCAAATTTCATCCCTAACTACTACTATTTATGTTTTTTAATGTATAGACCACAATGAGACATGTATACTGTATATTTATTCTATGAGAGTTGTTCAAAATTCATAATTAACAATTTCAAAAACATAAAATATAGCTTAGTTAACATGTGATAAGTACCATTAATGATAGTCTCCACACTTAAACATTCATTGAAATAGTATTTACAAATGCATATCTGTATGCCCATTATCGAAAAGGACCCAAACGTTTGACCCATAACCAAAACATTCACAAAATTAACCCTTTCGAACATAGATCTCAACACTATGTTACCCATTTCACACACAGAAGTAAAAGGGCCTATGCTTTTGCAGGGATTACCCATGGAAGGACAGAACAAACAGTCCAGTTAAGCCACAAACAAGGCACGAATTGAAGCCACCCTGTCACCTACTAATCAAAATGAAGAACCGTTAGAAGTATGCTAATCCTCAAACTCAAGCAAACAAACGAAACCACCATGCAAAACAAGACCGAGAGCATACCTATTTATGTGCAGAGTGAGTCTGTTACTCCACGTAGTGTTAAACATTGAGATCCAAACCATGCAGATAACAAACAACATAGCCCAAATGAATCCCAATAATTACCACACCAAAGCTTAGGTCTTGTTTTCCCCACATCCCAAGGAGCCATAAATGCGCGACCCTATCTCCGACCATCGACGTGATTTTTACCCACATACATATAGTCCAAACCCCAACATTTAGAAAATTGCACTAAACCCCCATCAAAACCCTCGTTGGTATAGTCAAGCCATAGTTTCATCATGGAATATGAAATATTCCATGAAAGGTTTGTCACATAAACCATAGTATTTTCAAAACTTAACATAATGTTTTCCAAAGTCTTATAACTTAAGCCTATAACCCTAGGATTTACACATTGTCATTTACATGTTATAAAATAAATATCAAGGGATGAAAATTATCATAACCTCAAACCATAGAATTCATGTCAACCATGAAGATTCACGTCTTACAATCCCAACTTTACCTAAAAAATGGAAGTAGGAATAGTTAGGAAACAGCGTTAGTCCTTTTGTCTTCGATAGGCATAGGATAGCGTAGCATATATAGTATGTCGTAGGATGTCATGTTTAGCTATTGTAGATAGTTTCCAACTTGGACAAAAAGGGGAAGTTTGAATTAGTTCACAATGAACTAAGTAAACCCCGTAAAAGCGGGAGGAACCATTTACCTCTCCAAGTGGTCCCTAAGGGATACAAATCCTTCCAGTCCACCCCTTGACAGTTAAAGGAAAGTCAGAGCTTTTCATAAATAAATACATAAAAACAAATAGCCATGAAGTAAGACATAATTGAACAAGCATACATAAAAGTAAGTTAAATAGTAATAACTATCAGAGTAAACCACTTATACTATGAAATGAGAACTCAACATAGTTCTTGTTTTTCTCTCTCCTAATTATAGTAGCTATTATTACCTCCATTTCAAAAAGGATTGATACCAATATCACACATTTTCATTTTGAGGCATTTTTTGGGCCTTTGAATCATCTTTGTCAGAAAGTATTTTTTATTTATATTTTTAAGTGTGTGTTTTTAGAAATTTAACAAAATAACATACATTTAGAAGAAAGTTATAATGGAAAACATATACATTTTGCAATTTTTTATTTAAAATAAGACATTTTTATTGACAAATTTGTAAACAATTCTAGAAAATAAAAACATTGAAAACCATTTTAAATGGATTTTGAGAGATATTTTGTATAAAAATGATACCATTTTATTTTATTTTCCAAAAAGTGACAATTCACATAAATTCAAGAAAAATAATACCACATATTTGTAAATAACATATTAAAAACATTATATATAGAAATTTATTTCTAAAATAATGTCTGAAAGTCAAAACATTGCTAATATATCTTATCAAAAATTTGTCAAATTTAAAATTTTCTTCAAGACATGAAACTAATCAATAATACCAGGCCAACCAATTTCTTCATCGAAATTGGAATTTTCTAAGCTTGGCTTCCTTCAGTAACATCAATGTCCTCTTCCATTGGGTCTTCTATGTCTGAAAGATGCCCAAAGTGATCCTTTCTAAACATCTCTCCTAATGGGGTTTGAGGCTATTACATTAAAAAAAAAACGCCCCCAACCCCCTAACCATCCCCCACATTAAATTTAAATAAAATAACAAAATTTTAAAATGCCCCTATTAACCCTAACATCAACATTACTTAAAACAAAAATTAAAAAATTTAACCTCTCCTCTCCCCCACATTACATTAAATAAGAAAAAAATAAAAAATAAAACCCCCTAACTCCCCACAACATTACATTAAATCCCTCCCCTAACCCCCTAAACCGCCCTCACAACATTAAATTAAAAAAACATTTAAGAAAGAAATATACCCCCTAACCCCTAAACTCCACCCCACCCACACAACATTACATTAAAAAAATATAAATAATTTTTTTTTGAAACACCCCTCTAACCCGGACAACATTAAATTTAAAACAATATTAAATATTTTTTTTAGAAACCCTGCCCTAACCCTTACAACATTACTGAACTAATATACATTCACATGTTCATAAAACCATAATATGATTAAGGGGAAATGGTCTACTCACATATTAATTGCACATGTACATGATTTGCATATACAATCTGAAATTTTTTTGATTTGTTTAACTCTTGGTCACTATAACTCTCTAGGTTGGCTCCATAAACTAAGTAACTAATTTCTCTACCTTAACTAGGAATCCAAGTTAAGTATATGTCTTATTATCTATTTCCTTATCTCTCTATTTTATTAATTATTAAACCCACCTATATAACAATTATGAAACACAAAAGATATACAAAACACAACTTACATTAAAAAAAAATCACCAACGCAAAGATTGGCTTTAAGGGACGTCCCTAATTTAATGTTATATCATTAAATCATTGTTCGTCACTCTAACCTATGTTATAGTAAAAATATTGTGAATATATATTATCATAAATTATAATTATAACATATGTATATTTATAATAATAATATAAATTATTTGCTCTTGCTCCGAATTCCAAATGTCATGGTGAAGGATTAGGGTCTGAGATTGTACAACGGATTCCAAAACTGGTTGTTCATGCTCGGCACCGGTTCTGCAAAGGGGACAAGTAAAATACGAGGCAAGCAACCTGTCAAGACACTCTTCATGAATACAGCTATGGCTGCAATTGGGCAGAAGCTGAATTGTCTCAATCTCGTCCAGCGCATGTAGGCAGACTGCGCATGACATGGGCCGAGTTGCTAATATCCTAGAATCCAACCCCACATTCCGTAGCCTCGCCGATATCTACCGTTTCCATCTGGAAAATGTNTGCCAAGGGAGCGGAGCGCCGCTCCCTCCTCCTCTTCCTTCTCTCCTACGCGATCACTTTTAGATATGCATCATAAAAGTGATCACACAAATCACTCCTACATTTTCCAAATGGAAACGACAGATGGCTGCAGAATGTGGGGTTGGATTCTAAGATATTAGCGACTCAGCCCATGTCATGCATAGTATGCCTACATGCGCTGGATGAGATTGAGACAATTCAGCTTCTTCCCAATTACAGCCATAGCTGTATTGATGAAGAGTGTCTTGACAGGTTGCTTGCCTCGGAGCTTTATATGATTAGAGTCGTTAAACATATCGTGGACTAACCTATGTACGTCAATAGTGGGATTTTCACTGTGTATATATCAATGAAGGGCATGAAATACCTAAACATTTACAATGGTCACATTTAAGTAGCTTACAAGATGACATGGGACGTGACAATATTTTCTTTTCAATGACATGGGATTTATAGGAAAAAATAGGTTATATTAGCTCAGATTTACTAGAAAGTTTAATTAAGTTTTTATATTAAAGATTAGAAACAATTATATTAATAATATAAATAGGTTCGAATACAGAGATAGGTATATATTTGATAACTATATTAATAATATTAATGTGTTGGAATGCACGGATAGGTATATATTTGATAGTGCATATTAAATTACTTTTACTCTGTGTCTACTTTACAAGATTGAGAGTTTACTGGGCATGTCATGCAAATTGTACATTAAAATTGTGGAGGAGAGGATTTTATTAAGAGTGCAACTATTACACTAGTTGGGCATTAGCTCAATTGCCAAGTGCCAAATGGAATTCAACTAAACCTTATGCACACTAGCTGCTAGACATTACCATGCCAGTAAGTTCATTTATTTCAGGAGTTTTAGTAGATTTTATTAGGAGGGCCCAGTAGGGACCATAAAGAAAATAAGAGAGTTTATCAAAACCTAACGGGCAGGTTGGGTTGACCTAGGACCTTAACCTTTAAGGCCCTTAAGAAAAAAAGATTGACTTGCAAGGCCTTCCTTATTGTCCGAAGTATTTCTCCAAAAAGCATATCATTGGCTAAAAATAGCCAGTCGAAAGGTCCTATGGTGCTTGTCCGCATCGGGCAAGGGTAAATAAGGACAAGTCTTCGAAGTATTTACCCGAAATAAATGAAAGGACCTTCTTGAAAGGCAGTATTTACCCCTACCTACGTGATAGGTCCTTTCCTCACCTTACTGGAATAGAAGTATTGACCCCTCTCCATTATATAGGGGTGGTTCTTTTGCTTCCAAGGGAGCAGAGCGCTGCTCCCTCCCGCTCTTCCTTGTCTCCTACGCGATCACTTAGGTTTTTTTATAATAGAACAATGATTTATAGCTTTGCTTTGGAGATGGTCTGAGAACGATTCCAAGAGTGTGATATAGGCAAGCTTTATGGTTTCCGGCAGAGTTTATATACTGTGATTAATGAATGATTTGGAAAAGAAGGTATCCGTTTTCTTTTCATTGTATTTTTCTTAGCTACGAGTTTAACAAAAGGAAAATAAATGAAATACAATGCCCGTAACATGAGTCAAATCCGTTCAATGCTGAACTTGAAGGCAGATTATGTTCATAGTGTTTGATTATTCACAGGTTAATAATGGATTGTAAAAGTAATTATTCATGGTTTCTTTCGCTTCCAAAGTTATTTGTCTCAAATTAAAATTTAATCATTTAATCATCTTGGATAATGCTTATTCTTTTATATGCAAGAGATAAAGGAATAAAATAAAGTACTTCATAAAAAATATTTAACAATTTAAATTACTTTAAAATGACAAAGATACTAATACTTTATAATTGAATTAATTTTACTTTATAAAAAATGTTTAACAATTTAAATTACTTTAAAATGATTAAGATATTAATATTTTATAATTGAACTAATTTTACTTTATAACATGTAATTTAGGCATGTGAGTTAGAGATAAAAGAATAAAATAAAGGACTCCATAAAAGATGTTTAATATTTTAACTTGCTTTAAAATGACAAAGCTATTATTATTTTATAATTAAACTAATTTTACTTTATAACATGTAGCTAGATATGAATAAGTCACAATTAAACAATTTAATTAGAAAATTATCACGAATAAAAAAAAAATTCCCTTCCATAACTATCTCTCAACCGTTTGATCCTTATCTTTGAACTATGTTGTGTGCTAGTTATGGTTAGATGCATCTTGATTAAGATTTAAATAAGCTTAAGTTAAAGGATGGTTAAAGGAACTGATAACAATTTTTTTTGTTTTTGTTTTTGTCTTTTGATATCATTTTTTGTTATTTCTATTTATTAAATAGAAGTTTGTTTTGTGTTTATATTAAATCTAACAATATGTTATGAATAATGGATATAAAATTTTATATTTTAGCCTTTGTTTAATAGCCAGCTATCTTTACAAAACTAAGTGGTTGGTTGTGTCTATTGGAATTCACCGACCACTTTACTTGTGCCCGTGTTAGTATACATATTAGAAAAAATAATCTACCAAAACAACAACTTTACACACTTGTATAATGAATTTAAAATATTAGTGAAGCCATAAATTGATTCTACATTACTCTTTAGATATATCAGCCATACAGATTTCAAGTTCCAAGGTGGAATCATTTGGATGAAAATTGGAGAAATTCAAGCAAACTCTGAAAGAATTTGCATAACATCATGGATTGATATGGTCTTCTTACAATGTTCTTTATGTCCAAAGACACAATGGGGTATCGTGATTCTAGTGATATATATTGATGGCATTTTCATAGGTAAAATTAAAGTTATGCTTAGCTTTTGACACAATAGATACAGGCCATTTGCATTATTCATTATAAAGTTTAAAAAATAGATAATTATATTATTTTATTCACACACAAAATATGTTAAAAGTTAGCTACACAAGTTTAAGATGACAAATTGTAAAATCTAATTTATAACTAAAAACCTTTAGTCAAAACTAATTCAAAGGAAAGTGACAAATCAATCTACAAGAAACTAGTGGATACCTTGATCAATTATTCCCACAAAACCTTAGTTGAGTTGTGCATTTAGCATTTATAAGAGGGATGTCGATGTTTTAAATTTTGTAAATGTAATGTTGTTGGGGGGTTTAGGGGGTTAGGGGGAGGTGTTTAATTTTTTTTAAATGTAATGTAATGGGGAGGGTCACTGGGTTAGGGTTTAATTTTTTATTTTATTATATCTAGTCGTTCATCTGCATAAAATATAGATTCTAATGGGGTGTTAGAATCCATGGATGAGTTTGAATAATTTCACATGAAACATTTTAGATGTTTTTATTAGTATGATGTTTGGAATTGAAACTCTAAAGAAGTTTTTGATCATTTATATGAATAATTTGTTCTTGTAGGGTCTAATATATCATTCAATTATGGATCACATCATGATTTGTTTGCTTTTAAATGGTTAGAGTGGTGAAATTGTTTATGAAATATTTGTTTTTATTTAATATGCAAGTTTCAAAAAAGTTGCAATTTATCTCTTGAAGAAAAACATATTTTTCCAATTTAGGGGTTGATTTCAAAGTTCAAGTATGGCATGTTTACACCATGGAAGTATTTTTTATCCCCCGCAAAAAACGTGTATACTGGTATCAACACTTTTCTATTTGGGGGGTGTTTTTTGTGTTTTTTATGCAAAAATCATCGTTTTTATGGCTAGAGTTCTCGTTCTTAGTATAAAGTTCTTGTTTCATAGTATAAGTGGTTAGTAATAATTTAACCGGTTCAAGTAATAAAAACATAGTGCATAATTACATCATCATTACATAGGAAAACACATAGAAAGGTAAGGACAACTTACGACACTTCAACTTAGTAAACAATGACTCACATATTTCGCAAAAGATGAATTAATGTCAAGAATTAGTATTTAACTAGCCTACAATTTTTTTTCTTCGAATTTTGGGGACATTACAGGGGTGTAGTGTATTGTTTCGTTATGTTTATGATGAAACTGGGAACTTTCATGGGTTGGAAACTATCACAAAATTTTTCTATATTGTTTGCGATGACCCCAAGCATGATGTATTTTTGTCATTTGTAGTGATGCAAACGATGTTAGATTATATTTTTCTGGGTTTCGTCCCCAATAACATCTTTAGTATATTATTGAATTCAGTTGACCCTTTAGGGAATTCATAATCTATTATATGAAATTCTAAACCTGTTTGTATGTGTAATGTTTTTTATATTCATATTCGTGAGTAAAGATGAGTTGAGCACTCCTAATACTTTATGAAGAGTATTATGGTCTAGTTGAATTGTTGACCCTAGGGAAAAACTATCATAATTACATAAAAATGATAGAAAATATAGTTTTGTATTATAGTAGTAATGTCTTTGTAATATAGCTAATGGAAGAGTTTTCAAAGTCACAAATGCTCAATTAAAGATAGGATGTATGCACTAAATTATAGGATTAGGATTACACACATATAATCTGTTGTGAAATACATATCTAGGCGAAACCTGTTAGGTACCTCCTCTCATCCCAAGGATGGTACTTAAGGTAGAATGGATTTTCCAGAAGTTGTGTCTTTTTCAACAAACTCAAGGCCATTATAATAATATACGCTCTCTTTATGCATTATTCCAAAGGTGTAGTCATTTTAAAATGAGGAAATTTGTGGTAGTTTTTGGTTTCTCGACAGATTGAGAATCTCAAGCAAGTCTATCGTCACAAGAAGCTTCTTGGAAGCCTTAACTGATGTAAGCTTGTCATTTTTTTATTAATATTTGGTTATTATGTGTGTAGGGTTTTTGTGGTAGGGTTGTAGGTTTGGTGTGAATGGTAATTGAGATTTTTTAATGTTTTTTATTTTCCTTTTTTTGTCAATGTTTCTTATTATTAGTGTTAGTATTATTGTTTGTTTAATGTTCTTTTAAATTAATTGTGTTTAATGTTTATTAATTTTAGAATAAGTATGTTTAATATTTAGGTTAATGTAATATTTAAGTTTAATGTAGTGTTTAGGTTAATGTATTTTATTGTGTAAATGTTGATTTCAAGTATTTTTGTTTTTAATATAGTTATTGTTTAGGTTAATGTAAAAATGAAAAATACCCTAACAACATGAACCTAGACAATGGCCTAAAACTAAATGACTCCTACTTTAATAACCTAAATATTAACTATATTGAAAACAAAATTAAAAAACTTTATTCAACAACACAATAAAATACATTAACCTTAATATTACATTAACCTAAACAATAATTATATTAAAAACAAAAATACTTTAAATCAACATTTACACAATAAAATACATTAACCTTAAATATTACATTAACCTAAACATTACACATTAAACTATAACAAAAAAGTTAAACATACTTATTCTAAAATTAATAAACATTAAACACAATTAATTGAAAAGAACATTAAACAAACAACAATAGTAACATTGATAATAATAAATTAATAAATTAGAAGCATTAACAAAAAAATTTAAAAAACATTAAAAATCTTAATTATCATTCACAGCAAAGGGACAACTCTAAGACAAAAACCCTAGACCTGCTTTAGGTATGAAACTATGGAGAAACCAAAAACACTACCCGAGATTTCCTCATTTTGAAATCTTATTTTCAAAAAACAATATACTCATTAAGAGATCAGCATGTCACTTGCAAGAATTAAACTTAACACTTCTCCTCACAATTGCTTGGGCTCTCTCTCTCTCTCTCTCTCTCTCTCTCTCTCTATATATATATATATTTCCAAGGAAAAGCTTGATGGATCCCCCTTTCCCCAAATTTTTTAATGAAGGGTGGCTCAATTGTCACGTGTAATAGTGATTGGTAACCTTGAGTGACTCAACAAAATTTGAACGTATGACCTAAGTCCTCTTTGTTGACAACATGCCTTTGAACGTATTTCATTTTGCACGTAACATATCCCAAGGGAAACCTAGGAACTTTGCCTCATTTCAAGATTGTACCTAGGGTAAACCCTAGATTCTTCATGTGGTTAGGTTAGGTCATCAAATTATGAATAGTTCATATATAGCTCATCAACATTAAGCTTATTGATAACAAACATGTCAAAAAGTGGGATTTGAATGTGGTTGCCGAGGGTAATAACTTTTCCTCGCAACTATTGGGGATACACCCAATTGATGTCTTGGCTTATATATATAGTTTTTTTCTTTACTTTCTCCAAATTTCTTCAAGGAAAACCTCATGAGGAATTTTTTGGGCTCTTCTCCATGTCTTTTGGATGGTACCTAGTGTAAACTCATCAATGTTGATTAAGATGCTTGGTTCGACAAAGGCATTTGAGAGAGATGACAATAAAGGAAGCATGGGAATAATCTTGACACTTCTTACATGCATTTTAGAACACTCAATCATTCTACCTACCCCATTGGGTTTTCTTATATATTATGATGGAATTTTTGTTCACACAGACCAAGATTGGTCTATTGGTCCTTTACATTAAAATTTCAGTTTTGATTGAATATTTTTTTTTCTAAGATCGAATAACATGGCAATAGGATTACCGACCTCGCTATATATATCTTATTGTAACAGATTATTTTCAAATAAGATCCAAGTTGAGAAAACACCTTTAGGGATGTTGTGACTATGCTTATCATGTTGTAGCAGGACAAAGCTTGCTAAAGTTTGTTTATAGGATATATTTTCCTCTCTTAACTTCCTCATGGTTGCTATTGTTGTGTATGAAGGTAAATTTTGTCTTTGTGTTTGTGTTTCTCTTGATTGAGAGTGTTGGGAGTGTTGGTGTATACTTTAAGGCTTCCTCTGCACTTTATAAAGGTGCTACTATTGGTTTTGTATGAGTGTCATAAAATTGCATAAAGGAGGGTGTTACTATTGGTTTTGTATGAGTGTCATAAAATTGCATAAAAGAGTTGAGTTCACGTTCTTCAGTTGCACGTTTGTGGACCGTTTTAGCTAGGACCCTAAGGTTTATCTTGGATGTTTCAAGCTATTGCACTTCTACTGTACTTGTTTAACCTTATCCTACAGCTTCTTAATTATGTTTTTCTTAGATATGCCTATTCACTAAGATAAGCATAAGAATTTTTCCATAGTTGAATGACTTTTTCCAAAAATTGATATACAGCATGATAGGTATGAGTGGTGATATGTGTGCAACATGTTCATAATTGTTGTTTCCAACAGAGTTGTCTCCAGCAATTAAAACTAGAACAACTAGTTAACATCACAAAGAGTAATTGCTTTGTTGGTTGTAGCTCTCTTGCAACTATCTCTTGTGTTTTTTTATAGTGTCTCTTCAATTGCTTTCACTTGCATGGTCTCAGAGAATCCGCTCTTAGTTACGACCCAGAGTGGTCTCTACGTGGTTCATATATGATGTAGCCATATTTACTTTACCTGGCTCTGAAATTCCACTTAAGAATCCGCTCTTAGTTACGACTCAGAGTGGTCTCTACGCGGTTCATATATGATGTAGCCATATTTACTCTACCTGGCTCTGAAATTTCACTTATATTATATTGGGCCTATGTTGGACCTGTTGGAAATATGGAAGCTCCTACTAAATATATCTCCAATAGTTCATCTATGATATCCACATTTCTACCTGCAATTATGAACCTGCGTGCCCTTCAATCCATATGGTCTCTCCACGTGGTTCATATATGATATAACCTGCGTTGAGACTTTCAATTGCATCTACGTCTGCAATTGGATCTTCATAGCCACTCTACATGTTACACGATGGTGCCTTATCTACTTTTCTCTCTGAAGGTGGATCTAAATTCCACTGGTTATACTTTCTATACTGACATATGGAGACATTATGAGTAAGTATAAACTCAGATAGATATGTTGCTCCTAGACTCTAATTGACTGTGCCATACATGACTTGCTGCAATTTAAAATGCAAGATTTGAGCTCCAATGGTAGAAAATCAGCTTTTCCAACAACCTCAACTTTAGGTTCACTTAGTACATTCTTGAAAAACAAGAGAGAATACATGGTTTAATGGGAAAGGAAAATAGAATAGCTACATTGCATGGTACAACTGCTGTGAATTGGGGACCTATACCCACCATATCCCTGCTCCTTGCAGCTTTGGAGTGGGTACAAAATACTCATTTTCTATAGGGAGAGGATCTAGGATCTTCTTAGGATTGTTCCCAATAGGATGTGGTTTCTCCAAAAGGAATTTCTATGGAGTACTGTGGCCAGGAGTCACAAGAAGCTCTCTACTATTTAAAACAAAAATTTAAAGACAATCCCTGTGCAAGATTGACATTTACTTTCTATTCATTTCAAGACATTTAATTCTTGTGTATTCATCCACATGCATGACCATTGAAACTTGAAATACATACACAAATTTCTAGAAATTGCATGTATGGGTATTCTAGTGCATGAGTACTCTAGTTTGCCTAGCATGGAGACAAAAAATGCGGGAATGGGAATTCTGAAATGCGTACACAACTTTTTGTACTGTATAATGGAATAATTCCCTTGTTGGAATGCCAGAATCCATCTCTCCTTGATCATTGAGACTGGAAGTACATACATGCCTTGTTACCAGTGGAGATTCATATAAGCTCTATGGCTGGTTAGAATGGATAGATTCATATGGAAGGTTGAGACTAGAAGTACATACATGCCTTGTTACCAGTGGAGATTCATATAGGCTTTATGGCTAGTTAGAATGGATAGATTCCTATGGAAGGTTGAAATACATACAACCCCCATTGTAAGTATGGTCCATCGCCCTTTGCATTTTTTTTGGTTGCTTTTATGTTTTCCAAAGAAATTACCATTTGGGTTGTTACTTCTTTAGGGTAATGGTAACAAATATGTTTCTGCCCTAACAAATATGTTTGTCATAGTATTTACACTTGACCTTCTTGTCACCATTTGGTTCAATTCCAAATCATGTTAGGATGTTTGGTGAAGAGGTATTTTGCACTTACGAGTCATGGACAATAAATATTAAATAAAAAGAAGATAGAATAAGAAGTATAGATTTATAGGTAGATTATGATAATCCTTGGAATAAAAAATGAAAGTGAAAAATCAGAAAACTAGGATGAAAATAAAAATATCTTCTTCCAAATCAGAATGAAGTGATAAGCTGAAAATAAAAATTTCTTCTCTAAAATATTAATGCAATGGTCATTAAAAACTAAACATAAATGATCCAATATCGCAGATAGCTTTCTTCTGCACTTCTAGGCTTGTATTAATTCTCCATATGGTGTCCAAATGGCAAAAACGGTTCTCCAAAATTCAAAATGATCTCCTACAATTTACAACAGGGTAAGAAGATTTTTATTATGCCTAGTTCATTAGATATTGAAGCATGATATTGAAGGTATTCTAGCAGTTAGCCTCTAGTAGGACACATTTGTATATTATTATATTGTGTTTAACCTCTGGTATTATATAAAACTCTCTTTAACTTAGATCATTGTTCATTGTCCCACTCTAGATACCTTCTGGAAACCCAAATCACTCAATATGAAATGAGAATGAGAGTGAAATGACAAGTTATATGCCCATGGGAAAGTCCCATTTGTTTATCTTATAAACCCCTGTTATGTCCTTTTGTCCAAAATTTTAAGTTTTCACATGTTAGCTCTTCGTTATCCTGCAAGGGGTCAATCTTACAAATCTTGGGTTAGTTTAAGAAAATTTCAATGAGTTCTGGGTGAGTTTACAACCTGGCCAAGTTTAGCAGTGAGTACCACTTTTCAAAGATACTTGACAATAATCATGAATCCCCCTTGAGTCTCACAACATTGCTATGATAAAATCATAAAAATATTGGAACCTTTGTTAGAAATGTCAAGAATAGGTGATGGTGATAAAACCATGTATATGTTTGATGGTTCATGAAAAGGAGGAGATGGAAAACATTATGATAAGTTAAAATCATTTCTCCCATTGTGGATGAAGGTGGAAAAAGGTTACCTCCAAAATTATTTATTATGAACCATTGTATTCTACAGAGATCATGGGAGACTTGGAGAGTATACATAAAATATATAGGTCCTCAATAGATTCTATGAAATTAAAAAAAATAGGAAGATAACCTATCATGTTTAGAAGTTACAAAACACGTGAAGATAGCCTATCCTTAAACACTTTATTCCATCCAAGTTGATTTGGGCTTTATTAAAACGATCAGAACTTTGCATACCTTGGAATCCTAGTTTTTATACCTGCCTCAGCAGGTATATTGTAATCAATCGAAGTCAAACCCCTTTGACTTTGGGTATTAGTTGCCCTCTTTTGATGCAGCTTTAAAGAATTAAACCTGTTTTGCAAAAGTATGACTTAGGGGTTTGTAAAATATTTTTTTAATTTTGTTAAAAAGCTATTTTTGTAAACAGCTCATTGGTGGATAAGAGATGATGTCAACATTGGGATTTGGTATCTGGATTTGAGTTGACATGTGGCAACATGATGTCATAATAATAAAATTAAAAAAATAAAAATTATAACCCATTGCCGTTCCCAAGCACCACGGAGCAGGGAACTCCCCATACTTCGGCTCTGATGAAGGCGTTGCGCATTTCACCGCAGTTCATAAGATATTTGGGGCGAGCAATGTATCCAAGATTTTACTCCATCTCCCCATGCCCGACCGTTGAGAGGCTATTGTCACCATATCGTACGAGGCACAGGCTTGACTTCAAGATCCAGTTTATGGCTGTGTTGCGCACATTTTCGCCCTGCAGCAACAGGTACATTAAATGTTCACAGCTTCTTGAATATAAACTGTGTATATATCAATATTGTCTACAGATCCATTCTTTAATGTTCTTTTAAATTTGCAGAAATCGCTTCTGTAGGTAGCTCTAGCCTCTGGTCTCAAGCTATGTGTAATAAATTTATTACACGTTGCGAGTTTGCAGGCAGAGCTGGCATTCGTGCAGGCGCAGCTGGCGAGTCGCGTGTCATCTGGATCAGCTTCGATGTCCGCAAATCATCCTGTCATATCTTCATCATCGTACAATCAGCATTTACAGTTCCCTGCACACCTCTCCCTGCCATGTCAGCCAATCCCCCATCCCTACAACGCTCTCCTCTCTCGAGTGAAGGAGGAGAACTCCTGCGGTTTCGCTACTTACATACACTGCGATTTTTTCGTGTCTCCCAGTGATAGTTCGTCGCCATTAATGGAGGTCCTCCAAAGATACAGAAGCCTGGAGGAAAATGAAGGTGAAGATAATGGAGAGCTGCAGGCTCTGGCCCATGCTCTTCTTCGGAGAGGTTAAGATGTTCCAAATTTAGCATATCTTAATAATTTTAATCGTCCGCCTCTGCGTGACAAATATTTTAGAAGATACATTTGGAATTTCTTTCTCAGCCAAATGGCCACAAAGAGAGCCAAGATGACGACAAATTTGGAGGAAGATAATTTGGGGTAGGTGTTCGTAAAATTAACATGGACTAGAGAGAGGGGAGTAACTGACAAGTCACTAAACGACGGGATGTAAATGTATAACAGCGGAGATGATTTCCACGTTGCATTTCACTTACATTGTATGATATTTAACCAAATTAACATCTCGTTCTCCGTGAAGTTACGAGTTCCTCGTTTTCAATGAGTATTTTGATTGTAATTGGAGTATTTTTTTACGCTTGTAATTATAATGTAATGGCATGCTGGTGGTGATTGTTGAATATACATGTTTGTTTAAATTTTTATTATATTTTAATTTTTAAGATTGAATTAAAAAAAATTAAATTATTAAAATAATATTTACATTAATTCAACTCGTAAATAAAACATAAAATAACATATATTATTTCATGAAGAAACACAACATGTTTATGGAGTTGTCTAATTGGGGGATTTTATGGAGTTGTCTAATTAGGGGATTTTTGATTTTCAAGCTATTTTTTGGTTAAATCCGGCGAATTTAATCCGCAAAATCTGTAATTTTTATTGTTTGTTAAGCTATTTTAAGAAATAAAATTAGGTGACAAGAAAACCTCAACACCCTCATTCTATAAAATCTAACAATGTTTTTAAAATATTTTTGAATTAAAAAATAAATAAATTATTAAAATAATATTTACATTAACTCAACTCATAAATAAAACATAAAATAACATATATTACTTCATGAAGAAACACTTCTTTTGCACTTATGAAAAGCAAAAGAGGCTCAAAGGGATGTGAGATTTAAGTTGTTTCTTTTGCTTTCCCGTCGTCATATGCTCCATGAGTGGTGTACCTTTTGGGAATTGTAACACCTACACTCAACATCTTTTTCTCTAAAGGCACTAGGGATCACAAAGCACAAGATTGTTTTGTTAGTCATTTTAACACCTAAATTCACTTTTCTTTAAATTCATAATTTTAGGCTTTCAATTTTTTTTTATGTATTATGGTTAAATTTTTAAAATCATTTCTTTTATTTTAATTATTTATAATTAAACAAATAGTTATTTAAAAAGTAATTGAATATTTATACTCTTTTCTTTAATTAAATGTTTTTCTATTTAAATGTAAAGTATTTATTTATTTATAAGTAAAAAAAATTATCCCACTATATTGATAATACCAAAAAAAAACAATTTTTATTTCATTTTACAATGAAAAATCACATTCTTCACACTCAAAGCACACACTATATAAAAATAGAACTATAAGTCATTTTGCATTTATATGAGTAAAGTGCAACCTACATTTATAAGATTGAAATCTCATCACTAGTATACACGTTATAGAATAATCTTTTTTTTTTCTCCTTTTCCCTTGTTCTTTTACTTTGGTTTGAGTTTGATTTTTTGTTCTTGGAAGGATGAACTTTGGTTTGAGTTTGATTCTTTTGTTCTTGGAAGGATGAAGTGGAGCGTTGGAATAAGTAGCTTGGAGATATTTTGGAAGATTATATAACACGTATCAAAAGGTTGTATTTGCATAATCCAAAGTCTATGTCTATTTTAAGTTTTTTTATGTGAAAATCATTTTGTTTATAAGAAAATTTGGGTTTTATATAATTTTTAAGATTTTATAAATATTAATTTTTAGAAAATTAGAGAAAACATTATTGATTTTAAAACTATTATTTTTTAGAAAATTATTTAAAAAATTAGAGAAACATTTTTCATTAGCTAATTAGAACAAGATCTCACTATAGATTTATAATAAAATATAAATAAACTATTCTCACAACAATGATATTAATTTATAGTCTTATAAGATATTATTTCTCATTTCTTATTTATGCTAGTCTATAAAGAAACTTGCATATTTTTATAACATAAGTCAAGAATATTACTAGAAGTATGTAAGGAAGCTTGAATATGCTTGTTTTATGCTACATTGCAATAACCTATATTGTATTTAAATGGACATTTTTTAATTCATTTTTGTTTTAATTTCTTTCAAATTGTAATTATATTTGTTTTATCATATATTTTTATAGCAAAATTATCCTATTGGTATATATTTTCAATCTCTTCTTAGGAGACAGGTACTAAGCAACTTTGTTGCTTATTCCACTTGGTAAATTTTAATGTAAATATTATATGAGATAGTATTTGGGTGAGAACTAAAGCGAAAAAAATCGATCCCACTTAGCATTTACAGTATGAAATTCCGACAACTCAGCAACATACCCATGTAAACCTTTAAGAGATACACGCACAGATTATAAGGAAATTAAGGCTCATAGGACTGATAACTATTTTTGGAACTTGGGATAGATATTTACTCAGAAGCTTACGAAGGTTTAGTTTGAAACGATTTGATATTTGAATATTGGCAAGGAAAACATTGGCCTTCACAATCAACTCTTATGGTCCATTTAAAAAAAACAATGCATACGGATTTGATGTTCCTCCAAGTCCATCAATGGGGTCTGGGGAAAACCCAATTCTCGATTGATTGGAAATGTAGATTTTCTAACCTCCTCACGTAGGTCCAATAGAGATCCTTCTTCCTTATCCTCCTTGCAAAACCGGGCCCAAAATCCGTTATCGTCAGGTTCATTATAATTGGCTTCCTATGACTACTTTTCCTCCCAATGTGAATTCTCACTGGGTTGATTCCAGTGCTCCGCAGGAAGTAAGGGTTGACCTTTGAGAACCTTACTTGAAGATAGTTGGATTGGTTAAGGCCAGGAACTTACCTTCTCTAATAAGGAATTAGAGAATTGAGACTTGGAAAAAAATGATTTATCGAGACCTTTGCAGCTCGGTCCAGCCTACAGCGCTCTTGAGTTTCCTGAAGCATAAACTTTTCCCCAGTCAAAGTGTCCTAGGATTGAGATTTTAGCATCGCGAGAGCAAGATTCAAGAGATGATGTTGGAATTGGGGTAGTGGATGTGCGAAACCAGGAATTAGTTTAGGAGGTAGATATTTCAATTGACAACAAACTGATTGCGTCACTTTGAATATCATTTCGCTCAAAAAGTATTGGCTCTACTAGGAAGTTGGGCACTACACTAATAGTGTGGTCTATGTGAGTGAGACCAATGGTTTTGTGTTCATCATTAGAATATTGGAGGAGCGTGAGTGATTAGAGAACAACCTCTCCTTAACCCACTTGTTGACAGGTTGCAACCTTGAAGGTATACATTTGCACTCCTATCCTCATCATAAATTATTTTGAAGGGATTTATCTCAATGTTTCATATTTTTGTTGGAGTTCGTCAGCCTTTGCAGCCAGTATTCAGGCCCAAAAGAAGCTCCATATCTTCAAATATGCTATCTAGAGGCAGACGTCGACCTTTTTCTATGCATAGGATAGAGGGAAACTTCTAAACCATGTAGACCAAGGGAAAATTTGTTTGTATTAAGATCTGATCCAGGCATTTAAGGGAAGAGATTCCACCATTGGCTTTAGAAGTGCGCCCAGCTTGTAATAGTGTCTTAGCTCAGTCGCAAGGCATGTTGAAGGAATCAACCCTATATTAGCTTGTAGTTGTTTATTTATATATAATGGTTTTATTTTTACCATGGGAACAACAACCTCCCAAGGATATATCCAACAGCCCGCAAGTCAGATATACCAGAAACTTGTGACGTCCCTCATACCACATTGGGCACCTATTTAGGGGTCGCCTACCCTTTTAGCCTTGTCACAACGGGCTATAGGCATCCCTACCCCCCATCGGTTTTGAACCTGTGACTTCCTCGAAGATAACACAAGCTCTTAACCATTGGGCCCACTCATGTGCCTTTATATATAATGGTTTTTGGACGGGGATGTTTGGAATTTGGAGTGATACCTCCTTGTGGAAATCCCCTTAAAGGGTCTAAATGTTTGAACCCTAAAACTAGGGTTTTATCAATGTACCTATGGAAAAATATATGGGAGCTTTGTTTTATTAATGGCCCTATGTTACGGATCTGATGATAAAAGGGAGGAGGTGGATTTGCACTCTCTCTATTGAGGCCCAATTACAATCTTGCAAGAATGGACCCCAAACCTCTGAGCTAGAGAGGACTATGGGTAGGATGAGAGTGTCATGAGACATCTTGGATGAGATGTACTGAAAATGAATATGGTGTCTGTTACCACCTAAGTTGTACTTAGTGGTTGTTATCAAGTGAGCCTGGTGAACCGGACATGGTTGACTTGTTCGGACTTCAAAAAGACCTTTGGAAGTACTTCTGGGAAGTGCTTGTTGTATCATATCACATGTTCATACCCCATGAAGGAATTGTAATAAATGTTCTATCATGATAGTGTTTGTAAAAGACTCGGTCTCTTAGACTTCATTTGTCAATCCGATCAGCCTAGCGTGTTTTTTTCCTTGGTTATTATTGGTTGTTGAACAAACGACTGATAATTTCTAAGTTTTTCACTCCATACCTCCAAAGTTGGGGTGGTTGGCTTGGCATTTAGGCCTATTGAGGTTATTAGAGTTTATGTGTCAATGTATAAGCATGCTAGACATCATTTTTGAGTCATATGAACATGTCTAAGTCCCCCCCTAGGTGTTTTTCATTTTTTTAGTTTTTTCAGTGTTTTTTATTAAAATTTAATTTTTCCAAAACTTAGGCTATTTGTTAATAGTTTAATTGGAAAAATTGATTTGTAATAAAAGTGGGCCAAATAATCGGTTTCAGTCAAGTAGGTGCTCATTTTCAAGCTAAGAGCACCATGTAAACCCATGGACCCACTTTTTCCTAGGTTTTGAGTGATCTTCCATCACTTAGGTTAGAAAGCCCCAAAAATAAATTATTGATTATTTTAATTAATAAATTGATGAATAATGGAGCAAATCCAAAATCAATAAATAAGTGGATTCTCAGCCGATTTGATTGAAATAAGTCAGATATGAAGTAGATTGACTCGATCTGACAAATCCTTGACTGAAGGAGGTGATCAAATCAGATCTAGAGTTGATATTGAGCATCCTTTATGGGGAATTTCTCCCTCTCTCTCTCCTCAACATGTTTTGGCTCATCTGGATGCTCTATGGGACGATGTGTCAGTGTATGGGTTGATGTGTCAGCCAAATCAGGCCCCCGGTTGACATGTAGGCTCAGTTCAGCCTTAGTTCTGCATTGATGAACTCTCCATCAGTTGATTTCACTTGATTCTATGAGGAATTGCGCCCCCCCTGGGCTGGATGGCCTACAAATTGTATATATCCTGCTTGAGGCTCCCTCTTCCAAGCTAGTTAGAGCTGGATTGAAGGGCTTGCCATTGTAACTGTGTATTGATCTTCATTTGTTGAAATAAAGAGAAGCTTTGGAGGCTTAATTGTGGAGTACCTTTCATGTGTGGATTGTCATTGTCAGGCTGCATTCGAGGTGAAACTGCTATTTTTCCAATTTTTTGCACTTAACTATTGTCTGTTTGAATGGTTATTGAGATCATAAGGATAGTTCATTGTAAGTAAGCCTACTTAATTCTATATGCTGCATATGTTTGAATGAGTTAATATATGGATGTTAAATAAGATTATTTACATGTTGTATCATCCCCTTCTCATATGTATCTTCAGATTTGATAGTTCTGTTTGCAAAAGTTGTGTTGTAGCTTACAGGTTTACCGTGACTGGAAGATCTATGGTTCAGGCTTGATTCCATTGATTTCCAGCAGAGATTGCTAAGATTGTGCCCCTCGGTGCTTCACTACCAAGTTTTCTCAGCAGATCTGCTTCAACAACAAGCACCTTTCTTTCCCTTTCTCTCCTTTAAAAAAATCTTAAACCTTCCTCAAATTGGTTACTTTAAAGGTTTCTTATTACTCTGATCTATCTTATCAAGAAAAATACACATAGATCTAATTATTAATATCCCTTCCAAAGTCTATATCTTAGTTTTTTTTTGCACATAAAGTTCAATTTCAAGAGATCTCGCTAAAATTGCCTTAATTTCGCAAGTAATTTAGTGAAAATTAATAGCTTGCTATTAAGGTAGTTTCATTTGCTGTACGATAAGTTTAATATTCTGAAATATCGTTGCATTTTTGTTGGCTACACAAACAGCAATCCAAGATCCCAAGGAAATATTGCTTTCCTTAGTTCTTTTCCTGCATGTTTAGCTAGTTTCAATACCATTTTTTGTGATATAAGGTAGGATAATCCAAAGGTACTCTTAAAGTGCTTTGGGGAATTTGTTATTCTAATATTTTCACTGTCTCTTAGCAGATATGACGGAAAATAAAAGAAGCTGCCGTCCGAAGTGGCTTTTGGAGCGCTCAAATCCCCCCAGGGGTATCCCTTTTTTCACAAAATTCTTAAATTTGTTGTATAATTGTAAAATATTGGTTTCAACCTATATAAGGACCAATAAGTTTTTTATATACCAGTTCTCCGATATTGTAACCAATAATAAATAAAATTTTCTTTGGAATAGGCTCTTTCAAGCCCATTCCCCATCCCCCTTGGGGGGATTCGTGTCGGTGCCCTTTTCATCGTTTTCTGCTTACTTCTTTTTTACTAGAATTGATCTGATTTGTAGGGTAGTATACTTGATCTTGTTATTAATTACATACTCCATATCTCACATTTCAAAGTAATCGTAATACTTACCCCACGATTTCCCGATTGACCCGAAAGGGGAAAGATATTCGTGGTAGGATTAATTAAGAAATATGAATTGTGTATCTATTTGCTTTCTTATATATTTTGTTTATAATCAATTATAAAATTAACCCCTCCTCGATTCCCCGATTGAGATCCACTTGGATCGAAAGAGGTTCTTGGAGGCTTTTCTTTTAAATAAGAACATCCAGTTTAAAACTTATTAAAATCGACAAGACTCCAATGTGTATGCTCTGCACTTGGCTGCGGTTCGTCCGATCAGTCAAGCTATATCAAAATCACTTGGGTGACTAGCATAATTAGGACTCACCCTCCCCAATTGACAAACCATCAGGTGAAAATCCAACACCTAGATCAAACCTCTACGGTGGAAAAATACCCAAAGAAAGCGGGAACTTCTGAAAAGTGACCTTGGGGCGCCGATCTCTGTCACACCTTAACACGTGCGTTACGAACAATATCCCCAAAGACTCCATTTCAGCCAACATATTCCTTGCGGGTAGACGTAAAGGTTTTGTTTTGGACATACTCCAAGTACTCTCGGGTATATCTGGAGTCCCCCCTTTTTGCCTAATTTAATCAACTCATACTTCAAATTTAACTTAAAAAATACCAAGATGCAATCGCAAAACATTCACTCCAAGCACATGCAAGCACATTGATCTCATTGATTTGACTCCATTTTAAGGCACTGGTCATTTTTGCTTCATATATATATTGTGTATCAGCTTTGTGCTTTCATGTGTTTATTTTCGTATCTCGTCATCTTTAAATTATCTATAGTTAAAATGTTCAAACTCCTAAGTAACTGTTTCAGTTTAACGTCACCACACTAAGAAATCATCCTTAGTAACTTAACAAGGTCTACCCCCCTTGGCTTCATTAGGAGTTGAGCCTAAACAGAGGAGTCAAGAACAAGGTGACAGCCTTGACTCGCGACTTGCCCCCAAGGACACACCAAGTGGCTTGAAGATTTCTGCCACGTGACCCAGGTGTGTGAAAAGGCAGCAACAGTGTCTAAATAATTGTCTCTGAAGAAGGTCTGTGGATTAGTAACCTTTGTTGAGACGGCTCTAAAATGCATGCCTAAAACTAAAGCAAGGTCCTCTGAACTATACCCCCAAGTAGGTATAGCTGCTAGTAGTCTCAACCTCATCCCCTTTAAAAAAAAATGAAGATCAATGAGTAACCTCTTCGACCCATTGAAGACAATTACCTTGGTTTTATCCAAGTTGATCATCAACTAAAGAGGGTCAATACATCTAATTTTCATTGCAACCCCTCCAAAGATGAGGCCAAAAGGACCATATCGTCAGCCAAGAGTAGGATGCAAATCAAGACATAGTAGAGAAGGAACCCATCATCGTCCTGAATGTGGTCTTAAAGAAAGGACTCTAGATCCTCGATGTAGATTCCAAATAAAGTAGGGGATCGAAAACACCCCTTCTTCATCCAAATGGTATTCCTAATTAAATATGAGATCCCATGGGTGGTGCGAAGACAACTAAGAACTTACTAATATAATCTCATAATGGTAATTAGAAGGGTCTTAGAAATGTAATTGTCTCTAAGCCTCTGGAATAGTGCCACTCTGGGTATAGAATGAAATTCCTAACAAAATTCTTCAAAGTAACAATAAATTACACAAAATATTTTTATTATGAATTTTCTCTTTCTTCTTTCACATGCTATAGAAATTGTGTATCAAGGAAAATGTAGGGATGCATCACGTGTAATTAAAAGTTGTTTCCCAGCAATCTGATTGGACATGCGTCATTTTTAATAATATAATTCAAATAAGAAAAGAATCCTCATGTTCTTTTTCCTATTTGCAAATTCCAAATACTCTAGAAACACCGATAAACAATTTCTTATAGCAATCCTTATCTCCTCAAACCATGTCACAACTATTCCTTGCATTATATGTCACCTACAATTATGTAAATAAGTTGGACATGGTAGAAGTTTTGGAAACAACACTTTCATTTTTGAGGAAACATGGAAATGCCATCAATCTTTATATCTAGAGGAAGGAGATTTTTATTTGCACAGTATGCAGATACATGTGCAGTAGGAGTTTACAAAATCACTTGTTTATATTGTCATATTGATTATCATTTTTTATTTTACAACAATGAAAAAAAATTTCCTCACTGGAGTCCGTTGATATATAAGGTTTCCTACTCATTACTGTGTTAAATCCATAATGGGATTGTTTCTTATAATCAAACAATATTTAAAATTTTCCACTCTAATAATATATATAGCCAACATTAAAATTTTGTGAAACCCCATTTTAGATGCAAGTACTTGTTCTGTTTGAACCTTTAGTCATGTAAACAAAATAAATGCGTATAAGGTAGAGCCTAATGTAAACTCCAGCTTACCGTATCGGAAGAAAGGGTGTCCTGTAGCTCGATTTTTTTCTGCAATGTACTATGCACGTAGACTTCACCAAGCTCCACTTTTCCAGTAATGGAAAATCCATCTAGCCAAGCAACTGATAATTAAAATATGTCAGCATAGTCGCCACCAACTCAATATTTAGTAGAAACCTGTCTTTCGGCTACAACAAGTTCAATCTAATGAGTTTACTCAAAGAAATGCAGTATAATAATAATATTGCATTTCCATAAGAGAACAAAAGCAATCAACCTCTGCTAACAACAAACAAAGGATAAAGGGAGGAATCCAATCCATTGTTAAACCATTTTTCTTGAAACCTGCTGCCATACTCTAGGTCCAGAGCATTGTTGTTCATGGCTCCATGTCCAGAGCATTGCATTGCCAGTACTTCTCTATGGCAATATCATATATTAACCACTAGTAGGTACCACCCAGAGTAACCAAGTGGATTCTCTGAGCCCATTCATCGGGTCAATGCAGCTCTGGCATCAGCACCTGGTGGCTGGCTTTAGTCTGATATGGACTTGCTCTAGTATTAGTCCCTGGTCTTATTCTTTTCGATGGCATCCTATCTAGGCTAGAACATGGACAAGTTCAATGTATGCATGCGGGTCTCATGTAGATATGGGAGGAATCCAATCCATTGTTAAACCATTTTTCTTATTATTCTTATTGCGTGCATGTGTATTTTTATGAGAGGAATTAGGGTGGAACAGGTAGAAAGAAACATACAATAATCATGACTAATGTTCCTTGTAAGAATTGTTTCTAAAATTCTCCTAACATTTTATTAGATTATTCCTAATAGTTAAAGCCAAATTTATGATCTCATATTTTCCCTAAAAATATTAAAACAATTACTAACTGAGGTTGAATTTCACAATATGAAAACAAGATAACTATAATCATTAAAGAGTATGTGAAATTGCAAGAAGAAGAGAGAATATCATTCACTCATTAAAGACAAAGTCGTCTCAAAAACAATACTTTTTCACAATTTATTAATAAAAGGAAACCTTGTATTGAAATATAGAAAAAAATAAAATTAAAACTATAAAATATTCATATTATTTTTTGTTTTTGGAATTTTAAGGATTTTGTTTTTGCTTAGGGATTATTTACACAAACAAGTCGGGCATCAGTTATACAAAGTTCCGGCCTTCATTTTTATTTCAATCGACTTTTCATTTGAGAAACATGTCATTTATGGATTTTACGCCCTTTGGGCCTTTTTTTTTTATTTCATTTCACTTTTGATTATAGAAGCATCTTTGGCGGTTTTGGATAGGAATTGTCTCGATAACATTTATGGCATGTTTGTGGAAAGTGAAATGCATCAAAAACATTTGAGTTTTTCATGGGAGTTTCATAATTGTAGGGTCAACCCAAAAGTCTACATGAGTAAGGAATTCTTCAGAGTTTGTTTTTGGAGAGAAACCTTGGCTATGGAGGAGAGGGGACCCTGGCTGCGGCTTGAACCGGGGCCATGACGCCGGGCCTAGGCTTCTACCTGCTGTCTTTCTTCTTAGTTTTTATTCACCCTGTTCATTACGTGCTACTGCTACCTTCCTTTCTTCACGTTGTAGGATTTGTCTTTGTTTACGGAGGGTTCAGACCAGCTCTTTGACGGTGTCCTGGTTATTATTTTGTCATATAGCTCGTTCTCCCTCTCCAGACCGCTTTTGGTGGGTGATTTCTTGGCTGTAGTTAGGGTTTTTTTTTTCTTGAGGTCCAACTTTGCTAAATCTAGACTCGGCAGCTGGAGTCCATCCTCTAAAGGTGGAGGACTAGTACCAACCAGCAGAAAAAAGTGGGAATTTCTATTTTTATTTTTAGCTGGGTCTGATTGATTTGTTGCCTCAAGATTCTTTTTTTGGTATATGGGTTGACCTTAGGGTTTCTCTGAAGGGTTTTGCCGGTCTTTGCGGCATTGTTGACCTCCTTTCCTGCCCCCTTGTCGGTTTTGATAGGGTGTTTGAGCTCTGACTGAGTACTCTTACGCAAACAACTGGGTCTTCAGGGATTTTCATTAGTCGGCAAGTGTCCTTCTTTGTTTATATTGTCGGTGACAAAAAGTTTTTTTTTTATTATGGAACCTTCTTCCTTTTTATGGTTTCCTTAGTGGGGTTGACTCTACCTCAACTCCTATTCTGACCAGCTTTGTGGACTTTACGTAGCTTTCCTACGTGGGTGTATCTTTCCCTTTACGTGTGCTTGGTTCCCTCTCGAGCCTAGACCCTGCAGGCTGCGAAACGCCTTACTATGTGTTTCTAGGATGGAAGAAAACCTAACTCCCTCCAAAATGCGTAGTCGGCGACGAAGATCAGCAAAGGCTCTTAAAATACGTGAAGGCAAACTTCGTTATGTCCTTGGCAAAGATATTTATATGGACAAAGTAGAGGCTCTTTGTACTAGAGCTCTCATCGGTAGACTGGAATACACGAAAATGGGGAAAAATGACTGGCAAATCTGGGCTGCTGAAAACTGGAAACCCCTTTTCTTGTATTCTCCCTCGATCAGTATTTTAGCCAGAGGATGGATAGTCATTGTATTCTTGGAAGAAGCACATGCACTCACAGTCCTAAATTCCTTATGGCGCATTCGCAAAGGGTCTCTAGTTTTGGATAGATGGCATGTACACTTCGATCCTTTGAAAAAACGGGTAAAAAAGCGTCATTTATGGGCAATTTTACCAGGTTTGCCGCTTCCTCTATGGAATCGTGAAATTATGGAGGGTATCGAGAATACAATAGGAAGGTTTGTCGCTGTCGAAAATGATTTCTCCCATACTTTTGATAAGAGGAAGGCAAAGATCCTTTTGGAACTGGACCTCTCTATAGGACTCCCTATTGAGGTTGATATCATCTGCAACGATATGATATCATCTGCAACGATAGAATCATCTGGAAAAGGATTGACTATTTAAATGTGCCATTCCATTGCAGCTTTTGCAGAGCTGTGGGACATCTCAAAAAGTCCTGTCCGGATTTCAAGAATCGGTCTTCTTCTCCTGCTCCTGCACCATTGTCTCAAGCACCTGTTCCAACTTCCTCTCCCATTACAAGGGACTATGATGAATTCGAGCTCAATAAAGGTACGCTCTCTCTGGCTTGCTCTTATTTTGATGATGTTTCTGAGCAATTCATTCAGCTTATAGACTCTGTCTCTGTCCCGGACCCGCCTCCTGGATCTGTTGTGAACGTGGAACCTAGGACTGTGGTTCCTTTGCCTAATTTGACAGACTCAGGCCCCTCCACTGGTCTAGTTTTGAACCTTGATTCCTGGGATTTGGATTTTGAGTCAAACAAGGCAACCCCAGGCCATTCCTCCAATCCTGTTTTAAACCATGAGCCTTCGGTTTTTGTGTCTACGCCTAACATGGATGACTTGGGCCCTACGCTTTCTTTTGATTTGTACTTAGAGACTCAGGCTACTGACCCTTTGCTGAGCAAGACTCCCTTGGACCCCTCTCTTGGAACTGGGTGGAACTTATCCACTCGGCCTCGTGTTACCGTTCCTTCAAAGGAAGTATCAGACCCTTCTTTTGATTCAGCTAGAAGTATTGATTTTGGGGTTTTTGCTATGATGCTTACCAAGACCCCATTGACTTTATCTGAGAAGATATCTACTCCTTTTGGTTCTTCGGATTCGCTTCATGAGTCAAGGAATCCCCCTTATCCCCCACTTAACCCTGAGGCTCCTTCAATTTTCTCGGACTCAAACTTTCCTCCACTGCCTGGTTCCAGGACATCCTTGATTTCTTCGCCTCCCTGTAGTAAGGTCTTGTTCCCCTCTTTCGCAGATCCCTCTCTCCATACCTCTTTGGATATCTTTACTGATAAAACACCTCTTTCTCCGTCTGTCCTTCCCTTGGAATCTATTCGTTTTCAAAATGTGACTATTCGGAGGAAAACAAAAAAGAAAGTCCCTCTTTCCTCCTCAGACTCACCTCCTTCTTACACACCCCTCTCTACCAGATTAAAGGAAGCTGCTCGTTCTACCCTTACTACCTCTCCTCGAGCCCTTAGAGCAAAGAAGTCCGTTTCATCTGGCTCTTAATGAAGATTCTCACCTTTAATGTACGTGGCTTTGGAGGACTGGCCAAACATAAAATCCTTGCTCCGGATCTCATCATATTACAGGAGACAATGTCTAGCTCGCATCCTGCTCTCCTGGCCTTTTCTAAACTGCGCCCAAGGTGGGAATATTGTGCTCTGAGCTCATCAGGTCTATTAGGGGCCCTTTTAGCTGCTTGGAACCCTTGGTGTTTCAAAGTCAAATCCTTCAGTACTTTTGTTGGGATTCTCCTCAAAGTTCAGGTTCGAGGCTCCTCTATGAATCTCTAACTTCTCACTGTTATGGACCTTATAGCAACCGTGAATTGTTCTGGAATATGGCTGAACAAGGTGGTCTCCTTAGTCAACCTAACCTGGTTTCAGCTGGGGACCTTAATCTTACCTTGAGCTGCTTTGAATTATGGGGTCAAAAGGCCCATCCTGATCCCCTAGCCCCCTTTTTTACTCATCTATTTTCCTCCTATCAACTTGTGGACATTGCCCCTGCTTCTGTTGGGCCAACCTAGAGGAACTGTTGCTCGAGTGATGAGGGGATCAGTAAAAGTTTGGATAGATTCTTAATATCTACCAGTCTTATCGATCATCTTCCTCAACATAGGGTTTGGACTTATCCCTCGGCCATCTCGGATCACTATCCGGTTATCTTGGAATGGAAAGACTACTCGACTCCTTGTGCCTATCCTTTCAAATTCAATCACTCTTGGCTAGCATTTGATGATTTTGTTAACTTGATCAAATGAGAGTGGCCTCTTCTCATCTCAGATCCCTCCATTCCCTCCATGGACAAGTTCTCTTTGAATCTTAGGCTATTAAAATCTAAAATAAAAGTATGGACTCACCATAAGTCTCTTGAGCTGAAAGAAAAAAGTATCATACTTGAAAAAGAGATTCATGATATACTTGCTTCTTCTCGATCAAGTATACTTACCTCAGAGACTCTTTCTTCCCTCAAAGCTCTTCAACTGGATTTACAAAAGCTAAGGGATCATGAGATCCTTTCAGCCAAGCTCAAAAGCACGATGATCTGGGCCAATTTGGGTGATTCAAATACTAAATTTCTTCATTCTGTAGCATCAGCGAGAAAAAATCACAATGCGATTTGGAGTCTGAAGAATGAGGAAGGTTTGGTGGTGGAAAATGACCAGGATTTGAAAGATTTGGGAGTTATACATTTCCATAGCATTTTTAAAGATGACAATTGCACCACCATTTCAGCCCAGTTGAATGTCATTAAACTTTATATAGCCTTCTTCTCCCCTGAGGCTCAATCAAACTTCAGCTAAAAGGTGACTCTTTTGGAGATTGAAAAAGATCTCAAGTCTTTCAAGAAAGACAAATCTCCTGGACCTAATGGGTTTCCTGTTGAGTTTTTTCTAGATTTTTTGATCTTTTAGGGGAAGAGCTGGTTCATTTGGTGGAAGAAGCTCAGTTGACTGGGTCGGTTCTACCCTCTCTCAATTCCAGTTTTATCACTCTTATCCCTAAAAAAGACAATCTTGCAACTTTTGCTGACTTCTGTCCTATTTCACTCTGTAACCTCATCTATAAGCTGATTGCAAAGGTTGTTGCTAGTCGTCTCAAACCTCTTCTTGATCGTTTCATTTCAGTGCAGCAGTTTGGTTTCCTTACTAATCGTCAGATCTCTGAGCCTCTAGCTATTACTCATGAATTTCTCCATACTGTCAAAACAGGGAAAAAGAGTGCTCTTGTCCTTAAACTTGATCTTTCCAAAGCTTTTGATAGAGTCAACTGGTGTTTTTTGAGGCTCATTCTTCTTGAAATTGGTATGCCTTTGGAAGGTGTCAACTGGATTATGGGGTGTCTTACCTCGGCCAATTTTTCTATTCTCATAAATGGATCCCCCTCTTCCTTTTTTTCCGCCTCTCGTGGTATCCGTCAGGGCTGCCCACTCTCTCCTCTTTTATTTATACTGGTGATAGAGGGACTCAGCCTTCTTATTGAGGATGCCCATAGGCGAGGTTTGGTAAAAGGGATCAAAATTTCAAAGGACCTCTCCCTTTCCCTTCTTCTTTTTGTAGACGATGTTATTCTATTTGGTCAGGGCACCTGTGAAGAATGGGCAGCTTTCAAAGTTATCTTAGGCACTTTCTGCGAAGCATCATGAATGCTCATAAATGTTGAGAAGTCTTGTTTTCTGTATAACAATGTTGATGATGAGATACTAAAAATAATCTCTCGCTCTTTATCTTTCAGAACCCAATATATCTCTTTGGGTTTAAACTATCTTGGTTACTTTATAAAACCTACGGGCTACATGATAAAAGACTGGTATTGGCTCATTAAAAAGTTTGAAAAGAGGATTCATCATTGGTCTTACAAGTTACTATATTTGGGAGGGAGGCTGGTCCTCATAAAGGTTGTCCTGACTAGCTTACCAGTCTACTGGCTATCTCTAGTCCCCATTCCAAAATCAATTCTGAAGAAGCTCAGATGTCTTATCTTCGATTTCCTTTGGGGATGCACGGGATCTAAGAAAAAATATCATCTAGCTGATTGGGCTTCTCTTTCCAGGCCCACCGGTCAAGGTGGATGGGGTATAAAAAATTTAGACTGGTTTAGTATTTGCTTAAGACTTAAATATTTCTGGTTCACTATTTGTGGCAAAGGTCTCTGGTTCAAAGTAATCTCTGTGAAGTATTTAAGGAATCACTCAGTTCTAACTTGGTTACGATGCAAATCTTTCTCCACTATGGGCGTCTCTGTAATCTGGAAGGGCTTCATAAATACCATATCTTGGCTCAGAATGGGTCTTACATGGATGGAAAGAAATGGGGAAAACATAAGAATTGGCGTAGATCCAATTCTGGGCTTGGGTACAAGTTTCGTTTTTCCAGAGGATCTACGTACTTATTTGGAAGATTATGGTGTTACCAATCTTGCTCAAGCTAGAAATATTTCTGTTGATGCCATGAATTATTGGCTCTCTGCCATAGACTTGGATCTTGGGGGATAATGGTACTCTCTCTGGGAGAACTTTGTTAGAGGCCTGGAACTTGGGAGAATTCATCTAAGAGCAACACCAGATTGCCTCCTCTGGACTTTCAGGAATTTCTCTGGCTCTATCACTACGGAAAAAGTTTATGAATACTTGGTTGATCACTCAAAGGAGCTCGATTTGGATTCTTCCACTGTATTCCAAATCTTATGGAAATTCAAATTACCGGAAAAAATTCGGTGTTTTATTTGGCTTCTCATAAAAAACAAGCTTCTTACTTGGGAACAGCTTATAAATCGGGGCTTTCAGGGACCAAGCTTTTGTCAGCTGTGCAAATTAGGAGAAGAAAACACCCAACATCTTTTCCTTGAATGTAAGTTTATGAAGAATACCTTTGCAGCAGTTACTGAACAATTTAATTCTGGATCTTTTTTTTCTGACTCTGCTGGCTCTACAGTTCGGTTGCTACTCGAAAATTGGGTCAAGAATCACCCTCTGAACTTCCCAAAACTATACTTGCCCTTCTTTACCCTATGGGCTATTTGGATTCACAGGAATTTATGTATATTTGAAGAAACAGTGCCAGCTGTTTATTCAGTCCTTCAACATGTTGAAATGCTCTTCCATACTTTCCCTGTCCCTATAAAAAACATAAAACACAGGTTGATTGGAATGCCTCCAAAATTGGAGTATCCCTATGGATTCTTCGATGGTGCAGCCGCCAAGAACATGGGGGGGGAGCAGGTTTTGTTCTATTCTTGAGTAATTCTCATAGTATACAGTTTTCTATGGGATGTGGAAGACGTACAAATAAAAAATCTAAACTGTTAGCTCTGTGGGCTATCCTCTCTGTCTCAAAGGAATTGGGAATTCTTCTTCATTCACTTTTTGGAGACTCTCTTGTTATCATATCTTGGGCATTAGGAAAAGGCTCTTTGAACTTACCCCATCTGAATCATTGGTTTGATGATTTGAGAGACTTACTTCATTACTTTCCATATTTGATTTTGAAACACATATGCCGTGAGCATAACCAGATAGTAGATAGTCTCTCAAAATCTGCTCTTTCTCTGGTTTCAGGTGATGGGAAATTCCAGGAATATTGGGATGACAAGATAACAGATCATGGTGATTTTTCATTATTTTAGTTTGTGTTGTCTCTTTAAGAAAATTTAGTCATGTTTTTTTTTACAGAGAGCAAGATCTTTATGAGGAGACTTTCTGTCACTTTTTATGCTCACTCTATATGTCATTTCTGCTCATATCTGGAAATTGATAAAAATCTGACCTGTGTTCACAGGAGTGATGATAAAAGCCTGATACAAAACATGTTGTTTCTTGCTTGTATGTGGTATGATGATTATGTATTTGCTGATCCAAAAGGATCCCTATCAGAATTTTCTTTGGAGTCTGTCTCCATTATGATTGTACATGATGATCTTTGATTCTATTGAATAACAAGATCTGGTATTTTTTCTGCTGAAAAAAAAGGGTTATTTTGAGACCTTGATTGTATATGACAACATGTAAACATATAAACTTGGTTAAGAATGCTAAAGGGTTAACTCAAGCAGTCATGAGTTCAGGATTAGGCTTCATAATCACGACCAATAGTTTACCTTTTTTTTAGAATACATGATAATGGGCGGGTACTCAAAGGGTTTTTGTAATCTCTCCAAAAATCGAAAATAAATAAAAAAATTTATTAGGATAGTAAAAACTACATATACGGAACATTATTGACTTGCAGAAATATCTCGTACACTATATGTACCACTTTTTACTCGTAGGTTGTTCTTATATTCTTACTTGTTATTTAAAAATTCATAACTTAACTTTGTTGGTGGAAACAAAGTGGGCGGAGTGGAAGGACTAGTTCTCCCATGATGGTCTCAGAGGTAAAGGTGTTTACTTGTTTGCAGGCTTACTTAGTTCTTCGAACTAAGGCACCTCTTTTAAATCATATGCAGATCATACTTTGCGATGGAGTCTTATTTAAAGAGCTCTGAAATCTTGACCCTAAAAGAACTATTGCGTGTTTGTACAGTTCCTTACCGATTCAGATTTATAACATCGTAAGTGCTATTTTTGTCAATTTAGCTATTATAGCTAAACTGCCTATGTATACTTACACTTCATTATGGTTTATATTTCGTCATTTACATCTTAGTATATTTACGTTGTACATTTATTTTATTAAAATTTATTAACATATCCTATGTTTTCTTGTTTGGAGGTTATGATCTTGGCTTAAAAACGACACCTTTGATTTTTATAAAGTGTAAATATTAACATGGAATATTTCATATGCCATGTTCACTAAGCATTAAACTTAGTGATAGCGCATTTTACTAAGGCTTTAATCCTATGGTGTATATGTTATCTATATAATTTATCCCTTGTGGATGGGGCTTTGGACTAGCGCATACCTTATAAGGACTATGCAATAAACAAAACTTTGCAAAGTGTTAAACTTGTGATATGATATGGGGTGGCGAATTATACCATATGGTCGAACCATATACGTTGGGGTTTTACGATTTGCATCGTAGTGGAGACTATCGTTTTGCAACAATATCAAACTATGTCAAAGTGAGTTTTTGGTTATGATATTGGAAACAAGCTGGTGCCATTAATGCACCTTGGTTTTCATGGCAGCCGAAACCTAGGCTTGGCTCACGATGGAATTGTTATTTTTTTTGTCATTTGGGGTTTGGTCTTGGATCTATGTAGGGAAAATGTAGCTGACCTCCACACTTCAAGGTATACTTCGTTCTAGGTTTTTATGTCTGCAATTCGTTTTGTTTTATGGCTCTCATCATTCCCATACTTCTCACTTCTAGTTTTGCTTGGTGTTTGCAGGTGTCGAAGTATGGGGAAGAGTAGCGTGGCTCAAGCTCTATCATTGGCTTGTTTGTGGAGACAAGGTGCAAGGTAAGCCTTGCCAACAAGCCTACGCTTGTTGTGTCTCGGCCTATCTGTATTTTGTTTTGTCATTTGGTTTAGGGCTTCTCTGTGGGGTTTTTAATTTGCCTTTGGGTTTGTGATGAACAAACTTGCATTTTGTAAATACCTTTATGATTTTAAGCCATGGAGTGAATCTTATGCCCTTACAGGCTGTGTGCATAAGTTATGTTGATTTGTAAATCATTATTTTGGATTTGGGATTTTAAGCCATGGGTTGCACCATTGCTTGTAATGGTGTCATAGCCCATTGGCACTCCTGTGTGGACTTGGTTGCGATGATGGCATTACTGCGTAAATTCTTTACTTAGGATTTTGGCATTCCTGTGCATAATATCTATACTCCGCGTTTAATAAATGGCCACGGTTATTATGCTTACTGTGTATGTGTTGATTTATTTTTTGCGCTATTTGTTTTCTCTCTGGGTTAACATATGGCATTTTTCTTTCATTAATGGACTGTGTATAAATGACAGTGCATGGATTGAGGCCGTGCCGTGTATGGAATGAGCCCTCCCATGATTTCTCCAATAGCTTAAGATGGTTGTATAGATTTTAATACTTCATTGATTAAAATGTAAGGTGAATTGGGACAGATCCTTGGGTATAGACACACGTTGGCTTTGGTCGATGTAGGGGAAAGCGTTGATAGCGCTCGTTGGTTGTTTATATAAACTGTGTATTTTATTCTTTACAAGTCGTGGCTTAGGCTAATGCCACACATTGCTTGATGAGAGTCTTACGACCTCGTATTTAATGGATTATTAATTGGTTTTAATAGCCTGTGGGTTTATATAATTTGGCTGAGGCCATGGTTACGGTGCAGAGGCAGAGCAGGAGTCTTACGACTTAGCCTGTAGCATAATGGATTGTTATTGTAATATTATTGGGTTTATTAATGTAGCCCGCATACGTTGTATATATAGCGTGCCCTTGGTAAAACACACACAGGGTTTGAATCATGTTCGTGGTTAATGTAATGAGTTGTATTATTAATTAGATGAGGGTTGGGCTTGTATGTCCACAGGATTTGATTTGTGTTCACCATTGTAATTATTTGGTTTGTAATATGATTTCGATATGGTTTATACATGAAACGATTCCTGTGTGTGATATGGTGTCTAATTCGTTATATGGAATGAATTTTTTGTTATGTAATTGGTTAATGTTTATGCATATATGATATGGTTGTTTTAGGACTCTGGGTTTTATATATGTGAACAAAGATTTGATATTGGACCAAATGGATAGTCACAATGCTTACTGTAGTCGTTTATTTATGATGATGTATTTTTAAATGGAATTTTTTACTATTTAGCAGGTATTTAAAGTGGAGACCTTGAAAGGTCTCTTAATGATTTATTTATCTTAGATCTTAATGTAGAGTACTTATAGATAGTATTTTTATTTGTTTATGTTTGATGTCTATATATGTTTATATATATACATAGTAGTTGAGTTTGTAGATAGTACGTTAGGTTATAAAGATTGTAAGTTATACATAAATGTATTTACAACCTAATTCTAAGATTAATCTATTCAAATCTATAACATGTCTCTACTGACAAATGGAATATGTCATGGGAGTATATAAAGACTAAATGAACAATAATAGTAGGTCTGAATAGCCTAGTTTGTACATAACCCAGTTTTATCAATAATACTACTACAAAAATTAAACTAGGGTGTAGAACCCTTGATGAACATTAGTAAATAAATTTGATCTTGTAGAAATAAACCAATAAATAAACCCTGGATAACATGGTATAGGAAATCACTTACACCCTAGGGTTAATACTTTTAAGATGCAAACCCTAGCAGTTTTAAATAGATAAACATATACATTGGGTTAGGAAATGCAAAGTAATCATTTACCTAACATAGCTAGCTTTTATTCTAGGAAAGTAGAATAGACAGTCTAGGGATTCATACATGTACATTGAAGCTCTATTAATGGCTGAACCTACACACTCAAATAACCAATATTAGCAATTCAAGACATATCTGACCTCTATTTTTTATGACCAAATCACTTGGGAACTACCACGTTACACCCCACTATGACCCAGAATCATTCTTGGTTTAAATCCGGATCACGCCGAGCTGGAATCCAACATGCAAGTCCCTTAGAGCTCCTATGGTAGGGTTTTCTATCTAGTATATCAGATCTAGATCACTTATCATTTTTCCTTCTAGGAAAATGTTCTCAAATAATTACTTGAGAGCACGAGAGGAATAAAATGACTCCTCTAATGATATATTAGAACCCAAAGCCTTTCCTTGGCTTGAGTATTTATAGACAGACTTTTCAGTCAAAGTGACAGTTAAATCAAGAAACCTTGGTTTCTTGATTTAACCCTTTTCAATTACTTTGGGTAATTATTAATATGTTAACTTATAAACTTTCTACTAGTTCCTAATTAGACTTTTTACGTTTTGGACTATTTATTATCTTTTCATAATAAATAAATTGGATGGATATTTTCTTTCTCTTTCATCATTAATATTATAATTATATTCAACTCTTTATACATACCATGTATAAAGTACATAATAATATATCATTTGTTAACATTTTTCTTTGGGCATCATATACCATGATCCCTATACTTAAGGACACTTCTTCATTAAGATCAAGTAGGTAGATGGTTTAGGTCTACTAGGCTAGGCAACTCTAAACTTTCTGGCATGTTGGATTTCCCTCGTATAACATGGTATCTCTTCAGTACTTAATGAGAGTACATAAATTCAAAATTTCATTTAATCACATATAAATAAGTATGATGAGATCAATATTTTTCCTCAAGTCGTTTTCATTGGGAAGTTATTCAATTATTTTCAGTAACCCCTAGCGCTTACTAGATCCCATACTCAACACTTTAACATGGAGTTATAATTCAGTTCAATTCCAGAGCTCCTTGCTCAACACCAATGCTAGGATGTGCTTGTACAATACACCTAGGGATACAATGGCCAAGGATCCTATGCTCCACAGCTTATGCTTAACATCAACATGGAAGGCTCTAGGGCTTATGCCCAACACTTCCAATTATCTTTTCATGTGTTCCATAGCTTCTTGCTCAACACAAAGGCAAGTACTCATGTGATCTATATCTTCTCTCTCAACACAAATAATTAGTCACTCATGTGTCCGAGATCTCCTTGCTCAACACAAATCATCAATCACTCATGTGTCACAGAGCTCCTTGCTCAACAAAAATCATCAATCACTCATGTGCTCCAGAGCTTCCCACTCAACACAAAACATCTCATCAATCATGTGCTTCATGGTCCATGCCCAACACAAAAAAGCATATATATATACCATCAATAATTGGTTTATGCCCAATATATAAAACAAATCATTATGTTCATATGTAGTGGGGTCTTCGACTATATATATATATATATATATATATATATATATATATATCAAGATAATCATCATAATCAATAGGCACATGCCTATAAGTGTTAGGTCCAAAATCCGGAATATTATAGTTTTGCACAAGAATTTCCTTGGAAAAAAAATTTGGTGGTTTCCCAAATGACCAACCAACCACCTACTTATAATTAATTAAGTAGGACCTTATTACAAACATTAATAACACAGAAATTATTATAGTTGGATGTTTTCTTAGAAAAATTCTTCTTATATTAACGGAAAAAAAATATTTATAAAAATCAAAATGATTTTAGATAACAATGACATCGATGATCATTATCCATAGGTCATATTACACAAGAAATCATAATACTATATTCAGGACTAGGAGTGAAACAACATTAACTTAAACACAAAAAATAGAGAGTGTGTCATGAAATCCAATGAGTGTTTCCAGAGCACGAAGCAAGGTGGGAGTGGGAGTTCAATTTCCCAAAAAACACTTGTGTTGCAACGTATAACCCCCAACGTGCATCAAAACCAAAAAGTATCACAATAGGAATTCAATATAATTTTCATGTCTAGAAACACATCAATTTTAGCATTGAATTACTAATTGTAAAAGAAAGCTCCTTGCATCAGACTCAAAGAATATGTCAACTGACTGCTTCTATAACATGAGTATTTTCTTCTTGCATCCGAAAAATGCTTTAAAGTTTATCCTTCTTGTATTTTCCTTCTGCATCTTAAACTGCTTTCAATACTAACAGTACAGGGTCTTTCTTTTGAAGATTTATTTTTCCTCCTTGTCTAGGGTTTAAATCAATCTTGTCGCAATCAGTTAGGAAATTAAAATCCCATTTCCAACAATTTAGATAGTATACTATATGCGGGATGATATTTTCCTCCATTGTGAATTCCATTGACAATGGCATTGCAAGTACTTGCATTAGGCATGATACCTTTCCCTACCATTAAATATAGTAATTGAGATGCCTCCTGACTATTTCCTTTCCTGTAATAGGATTGAATAAGCATATTATAAGTGATTTCATTAGGGGTCAATCCACTTCCTCTCACTTCATTGAACAATTCCTTTGTATCATGTATCCTGCATGGTTTGCAAAGACCATTTAGAAGTGCACTACAGGTCACAAAATCAGGCCTAAATCCATCATGCCACATCTTACCTCACAAATCAAGAGCCTGTTACAACATTCCTTTCCTACATTAGCCATCGAATATCATTGCAACAGTAAAATCATCATGACAACACCCACAATGAAACAATTCATTTCGCAGTTGTATAAACTCCTACATATGACCCTTTGATAGGAATCATGAGTAAATGCATTGTAAGTAACAATATCAGGACTAATATTCCTATTCTTCATCGTACCAAAATACTTGAACACCTTTTTATGGTATCCATTTCTCCAGTAACCATCAACCATTGTATTGCAAGTAACAACATCAGGTCCTATTCCTCTTTTCAACATCTGATAATTAACCTTCTCAGTTTCCATCATGTTTAGAGCCTTGCAAAATCCATTAATAAGCATAGTGTATGTGACAATTGTCATCACTACACCCTTTTCCAACATTTCATCAAAAATCCAAAGAGCCTCGTCCGTAGACCCTAGATTATAGTACCCATTCATTCGTGTTTACACAATTAGGAAACAAGACCAACACACTATCTATGCTAACAATATCTTTGCCTCATCCAACTTACATTCTATGTGAAACATGCTCATAAAAATGGTATAAGTCTTGATAGTCAGCAAATATCCCATGCCCACCATCTTATCACGTCCAAACTCTTGCATATTAGGAAAATGCCTATGGGCCTTCTCTAGTTTCGCTTCTTTACAACAAGCATGAATCAATATACTAAATGTGTATACATGATGCCCTATTCCAATCCCCAACATTTCCTTGTAAATTCTCCATGCCAAGTCCATGTAGCCCAAGTTCAAGAGAGTGTGAAGTAGTATATTACATACACGTGTCGAGGGCTCTAAACCATGCAACTTTATGCACAAGAAATCATTGAGGGTTTTGTTTACTATTATGGACATGGCATAGGTGTCAACGAGCATGTTACAAACTTTAACAGAAGTGCTCATATCCCCCCGGTGGGTTTTCATGAAAGCGTAAAAAATTTCTTCGCTTAACGGCATTGGGTTAGTGAAAATGAGATCATGCATGAAGGTGTGAGAAGCTCTGAATATCTGGGTCTAAACGAGAACATGGATCATCGTACACATCAAGTGAATGATGTGGTAGAAGCCATGGCACCTTCTCTACTATTGAAATAAACATAGGGAAAGCCTGGCATCAAAGGTATCATAAAAAATGTGGTTAAGGATTGTAATGAAGAGGGGGGTATCAAATTTTAGGAATATCCCTTGATGGAAGATGAATCCCACCAGGGGGTATCAAATTTTAGGAATATCCCTTGATGGAAGATGAATCCCACCCCCTATTTTTGAGGACTGCTCAAACCACGGCTGAGAATTCCTAGGCCAATGCGGGATATTTTCTCCCAACATGGGATTCACTATGTATGAGATGAAATTGGTACCAGGTCTGGAAATGGAGAATGGATTTTGTAATGGTAGTGGTAATGGATCTCCTAGTGAGATTGAGATAGTGAGATTGAGATGGTTTGCAATGATGATAATGTTTTCTTTCATAAACATGTACAAAATCAATAAATGATAACAAATAATAGACACCAATTTTTTTGAGGAAGGAAGAAAACCCATCGGAATGGACAGAGTTTTCTTAGGGTTTTAGATATTTTTAGATGCTTAAGGTCTCGTCCCCAAAAAAACCCTCCGTGGATTTATTATATGAATAGCATAAAATAAACCCATTAATTTTAATTTTTGTTATTATAATTTATAATTTAGTTATTAAATTAATAAAGAGGACACTGATTATTAACTATGATATAAGTCATCGTTATTATATGCCCTCAATGGGATATATATGATTTGAATAGGTGGATTAATTTATGAGGTAGTTTCAACTTTTTTAGTTTTTAAATGTTTTTGTTATATTTTGAATTAAACTTTTATTTCAGAGATATATTTGGTTCTTATTTTTCTATTGTAGGTGATGTTGGCTTTGGATTTCGTGTCCACAGACCTACCGATAAGCTGATGTAAGTAGTCGTATTGGAAAATAGTTTTGTTTCTTTTAGGAGAGAGCATTCTGAGCCAAGTATTAATGCAGGTTAGTTCTCCTGCTAATTTTATTTCGTGGGTGGATTCTTCTACTGCAGTCGAGGAGCATGCTTTCTGCTGGAAACTTGTTTGGCCTTCTTTCCCCAGAAATCGTTATGCACACAACCTTTCTACTGAGACTCTTGTGCATGGCCTACCATCTTATGTAGGATTGAAGTATTGGTATTGATTTTATAATCATCGATCACTCGACATCGGTAAATTGAAGTAACTGGTATCTATTTTTAACTAAATCAACTACTATATTCCCACCCACTACTTTTCGTAAGGGAAACTGAATCAATCTATTTCTCTACACGACCATTTACCAACCCACCTTATTTATCATATCAGCTTGTTCCCATTCTCTCCATTTCATTACCGATCCAGGGAACATTGAAAAATATTCTCCCAAACATTGGATTGAGCAATCCAGGTCCAAATATAGTTGAGAAAAATAATTGTATCAAGGTTTCCCAAGTAGGGGGACATCCAGTTGAAGTATTGCAAGCCAAAGATGCACGCCAGATATGCAATCCAATTATGGTGAGAATGCAGATGGAACTACTGCTATGGGAAGTACTAGTCATTATGCTCCTTCTACTACTTATTCTAGCGCTGGGAATAATACTGATACTGCTCTTTCTCTGATGGTTATATTCAAATGTTGGTTCAATTTTTATGGGGATGCTGCTATTACTGTTGGGACTAGTGCTCCTGAGGATGCCACTGTGTATGTTGATCCTACTAATGTTGGAAATGTTTCTCCTTCTTGGAGACTTAAATTAGAAAAATAGTCCTTAAGATGGCAAATATCATGCCAAAAATAGTGATAAAAGAAAAGCTCCAGATCTGGTACAACTCAGTCCCTTCATGTAAAAGAAAAAATACACAACAATGCTCCTCTATGAGCTAGTATAAATCCTAAAACAATAGCACTGGATAATACTCTGTGCAGATGATGTCATTACAGACACCTAGAAATACTACAATCTTAAATTGAGAGATCACCCTTTTATTTTTATTACTAAAACAACAACTCAAAGTTTATATTAATTTGAAGGGATTACAAGCTTCTATTCCGTAATAAAACTATCTAGTCTCAAACCTAGAAAGGATCTAGTTTAACTCACCCATTTTCAGCTTCTGACAAGGATCGCTAACAATTTTGTGATATTAACTATTGGCCTAAACTCCTATTGGATTGTTCACTCATATGATGTAATGGGTCAACTTCCATATTATTGTGCTCCAATGTAACTGGACTTCCAAGCTACTTGCATTGACGAAATGGAAAGCATAGGTATTTTCATAATTCCCAAAATAAACATAGCATATGTACGTACTTGTAAGTTGCTGGTATTGAGATCACTTTTAGATTGGATCTCTCAACATATAGATTTAGAAGAACATAATGGAAAAATTACAAAGGATAATATTCTTTAATCCAATTTGATCATTTTTTCCAATCCTGGAAACCAACACTTTAATCCACTTAGCCAATGATTTTGAGAGGATTTGGTAGGAGACATTAAGGAGAGTGGCCAGTCATCAACCTCCTACCAAATTCCATCTAACGACATTAGGGAAATGCTTGGTAAGGCCTTCATTAACAAACTCCCACATACCACCACCTATGATAGATTCCTAGCATATTTTCAAATAAGTGAGGCTAAGAACATGCCACGTCTTCTATTCCATTGGTTGGGATTTGTCTCCTATCACATATCAATGAAGACACTTTTCATGTAAGGATTAGTGTGTATTGATTAATTTCAAATACTATTCTTCTACAAATCTCTACTAAACAAAGCTTTCCTTTCCAAACTAGCCTAGCAATATGCAGAGGGAAATATTCTTTGCCTAGAGTTCGAGACACATTTGCACGCGTTGTTGGAGCAGTTAGTGGGGAGAAAAAATATGTATTTCTTATTGATAAAGAATCACGATGGTCCCCCTAATTGGTAGAAACTTGAATCATAAATGGAAGTTTATAAAATCAAGGAACATCACCCATTATTTGGGTATTCCCTTTAGTATTAAACATTCTATTGTTGATCACTGGAAGTGGATAATGGCCAAATCTGAAAAAAGTCAAAATTGGAGTAGTCTTGGTCATCCACTCACTAAGAATGTTACAATGTTGATAGAATTCTAGAAATGGATACGATTTGTTATTCCCGCCCTCTTCCTATATCAAGAAACCTATAAAATCCGCCCTCTTCCTATATCAAGAAACCTATAAAATCTTGGGAAAGGTGCTTAGAAATTTTCTAGGGGAAAGCAAGGTCGTGAGAAATGGATTCTTCTAGTGCCTAGGGGATATTTGCACCTTACGAAGGGATCACAGGGGATTGGGAATCCCTTACATAAGAGCACAAGGAAATACTCCTTTTAGAAAATGGGTATTAGAATTTAAGATCAATGGAGAGGGAAGCTACATGGAAACTGTTATTCTGTCTACGAGTCCAATATGCTCAATGCATTCAGGGTATGAAAGACCATTTCAACTTTGTGAAATAATCTATAAAACTAAGACCTCATAATTTAAGGCTCAATGCCACTTGAAAGAGTGTGGAATGCATGGAAAATAGTGTTTGATTTTCTCTAATGTCTATTTGAGGGATCCTGGGATGCCTAGGATCTACTGTTAAGAGCTACTTTAATGTTTCATTCTCCAAGAGGCCAACTTGGTATCTTGACTATTTTTATGGTAAATGCTTGGCTAAAAAAGGGATTTTCTATTGGAAGTCCATGTGGAACCATGACCACCTACAATGGCATAATTTGCATGATCCTAATGGATCTCAAAAAGTTAAATAGAGCATACAAATTGAATTATGGGGACAATTGTATAATGATTCCTTATAGATATTGTTTTAAAATGCAACTCCATGGATTAGAAGCTACCTAGAGAAAGTGGAAATGTAGTAAAAATCAATTCTACAACTATGCATCAAAGGGCCTTTATGATATTGTAAGAACACCTCTAAGCTTGTTCCACAATTGACCAAACGGTGGGAAGTGAGCGATATTGAAGCACATTAGCTATGGAGGAACTAGTCTATTTGAAAATACCAGTATTCTTTTAAACACAAAATATTGGGATGGATTATGTTTTACCAAGGTTTTGTTGTCAAGCCTACCAGGCTTCGTAAAGTTGATGTTACAAATGGAACATGCAAACTTTGAGGTAGAAATGGAATGGTTAAGGATTTATTTACGATATTCATGAATACCGAGACTTCTAGGTATGGTCCCAAGTTGTTTACTATTTTTTTATGGTCTTACTTTCTTGTAAAGTCCCTCTCCTCGGGGACACTTGGATTCTTAGGCACAATAAAAAACATTTAGGTGGTGCATTGTAGTCATATACTAGTGTATTTCTATGTAAATCCTCAGTCTTTTTAAGTAGGAGCAGTTTTTTATTCTAAAATTCCAATTTGTTTCCTTTTGGCAATGATATTGAGTTCCTTTTGGAAATGATATGTAGTTTCTTCACCACTTAATCTCAATTTCTCTATCAACGTTTTTGTCTAACATAAATATGGTAGTTTCAAACCTGAAACATTTTCTCTTGCAACCTTTAACAACTACTATGATAAGGACTAGCTCCATCCTTCCCATATTGTGTATAGGGTAATCTGAAAGAAAAGAAAATCTAGGAATTGACAATAGTATTTCTAACGTACTATGGGAGATTTGAGAATTAGCGATATTAGTGAGTCCTTAGTGGTAGTATATGTAGATAAATAGTGATAGGTTACTATTATGTAAAATCTCCTTCCCTTATCCATCTTGTGCATAGATGCATAATGCTGCATGTGTGGAGTTGTTTACTCTTCTTAGGTTGTGGGTATGTGTGTAGGTCAGAGATGAAAGTTCTCAACAAAATAACATGTATTTTCAAATACATAATATAAGAAATGAAAAATCTTAGATGTAAAAAATTTCATGAACTTTGCCAATACAGAAGAAGCTACGTAAAAGTTAAGAGTAAAACACAAAAATCTGAAATTTCTCAAAAATTGTGAGTAGTGGGCCAAAACAAACTAAATTTGTCAAATACATGTTTCCACTGTGTGATCAAAAACTTGAACAAGAGATCTGTTTCTAATCCTATTCTCGTTCCTTCTCTAGTTCCCCTTCCTATATTGAGACTACATTAGTACAATATGCATAACGTACATTGGAATGGGAAATGGGAACTGGAATGTGGAAAAAACTACAACCAGGCTAAAGAGTTTTTTTGCTATAAGAAATATGAACCCACATCCCTTTACATTTTTGGGTAACATGGGTTTTCTAATATTACAGACCAGGAAATATCATAAATACAAACCCCAAAACACCAAGCTATTAGAGACTTAATGAGGCTACCATGTTTTTAGACAAAAATGCCTACAAGAGAAAAACATATACTATATATCTAAGGCTGATATTCTATTTGGAAACACTCCTAGACAAGATAAATATGTTTTTGGTATTTTCTAAATACCGAGAAATATAAAAACTAGAAAAAAAATTACACACGATGACATATTGCATAGACTTTTCCAGTTTTGGTGGAAGAATCCCTCTTCGAAAGAACCTAAGATACACAGAAAACAACTAAAAAGAATTTATGATTTCTATGTTTTGTACAATTTATATTGACTTCACCCCAAAGGATTTAAATCCGATGATTCCAATCATTTATTACACGTACAATCGATATGGGCTTAGTACCAAATGACTGGAAGTTATAGATGTACAGAAGATTAATGGCATGTCACATTATCCAACCGACAAACTAAGAAAGCACAAACAATAATACAATGTGAAAGGATGTTATTTTAAATACAAGTCCAATAGAATAGTATAAACCAAATATGCCATCGCACGACCTGTTGAATTGCTTAATATTAATGGACAAAAATGAGTTTTCAAGGTTAAAAAAACTTGAGAAAAAGAAAAGCATTCTAACTAAATGAAGACAATCCTCAACAAAAAGATGCACAAAATATGTAGTCACAGACTAGAATACAATGCATTCCTTTTACACACATTTCATATATTTTCACCTATTCCTGCGTGGCTACTCTAAGATTAGCAAGCTATACAAAATTATTATCTTCGCGCACTCTCATCCATATTAATACAAAAAAATAGTGGTTCTTACCAAATAGTTCCATAGATCTCCATGTCTCTAGAGAGTGATGTCGATGGCATTGCTACTTTTCCTATAATGAGGAAGTACTCTCTTATCACAACCCATTCAAAGGATCAGGAAGAAAACCTTGATGTAGAAAAATTCCTATTTGAACCATATATTATTGAGGGATGAGTTTCTTGGGAATTTATTTAATGTAACTTTGATGTAGCACTCAAAATTGGAGGTGATTTGAGCCCCATTTGAATGGATTCTAAAATTTCTAACATGTATCTCAATTCCATATTGAGTTACCCTGCTTTCTTGTTCCATGAAGATGACACACAAGGAATCCCATTGAAAGGATCGGGACAAAAACCTTGATTTAGCAAAATGCATATTCAAACCGTAGATTATTAATGACCGATTTGCTTGGGAATTTATTTAATGTCTCTCTGATGTAGCACTCAATATTGGAGGTGATTTGAGCCTCATTTGCATGGAATATAAAAAATTATAGCATAGTATCTCAGTTCCATATCGAGTTACCCCTCTTTCTTCTTCCATGAATATGACACATAAGGCAATTTTTCCAAAATTTGGCGCCTACCCAGAGTTTGGGATTTCGAAGAGTAAGAAATTCTGCCCAAATTTGGCACCTACCCGAGTTTGGGATATTGTTTTTTGAATTTAGTGAAATGGATTTTTTATTTCTTAGATATTATATAGTATCTTACCCATTATCGATGTCTTTCCTAAGATCATTTTTTCCTTATTTGATTCAAGTCATTTCTAGCTACCATGTTCCACTTCCTTTGGATTTGCTAGTCAATCTTGCATCGCTTTCTTCTTTTCATTTTCATGACAAAAATCTAAAACTTTAAAAAATTTGATATATGGGGACCAATAATCCGCAATCACACCTATTAAATCACCTTTAAGTCAAATATTACTAGATTTCCGCATCTTGACATATTCCTCTTCCTTCTTCCTAGATGACAAATTCTTTTCAAATGAGGGGCCATACTTTAAGATGACCTACACAATTTTTGCTTAGAATTTTGATGAATTATTTGAGGGATTTGGATGAATTGATGGTTAGGATTGTTTAAATCTATAATATATACATTATCATAGTCAAGTGTCTTGAAGCACTACCCACTCTAATTGTTTTTGCTGCTACGTCAATTTTAAGGAAGTTATATGACTTATGGTGGGAAATATAAGTTAACACAACTAGGACTAAACTATTTAATTTCATGGTGTACATGGTCGATTTTGTTGTCAACTTTTTTTATAAATATTAATTTATCATCCCATACGAAGGGATTTGCAACCCTCTCAACCTCTTACTAGATCTTGTTAATTTTTTAATAGATGGCTTCTGTGAGGTACTCATAAAGTTAAATAGTTTGGATCTAATTTTGAGTTCCAAACAATATCTTGGGAGTTGTTGACCACTTCTTGTAATTGTTCCTAGATATACATTATATGATCACTATTTTAGGATCCATACTTTTTAGTATATGAGCTATGTTTTATTTCTATGTATCTTGGTTTACCTTTATCTATTACTTCCACTTATAAATTGTGTGGATCTCTCACTACAACTAATATTCTATGTGTGCAAATGTCACATGCCCCAATTTTGTAAAAAAATATATTATCATATTTTATTTTACTTCAAGACAATATGTTAAATTTTATGCTAAGTTGTAAATGATGACTCAGTAGAGTCAAGGGTGTGAATGTAATTCCGAATATTTTAATTATAAATAAATAAAAGTGGAGACAACAGCTTGGGAGAGTTGTTAAAAGAGTGTTTACTGGTCAAGTTGGTGGAGGAGGCTGGGTGGAGAGAAAATAGACAAGTGGCAGCATCCTCAAACACTTCCAATGTTGTAGGTGGCAACCTCCCTACATTTGGGGTCATGATCGCCCAAGAAAGTGGGATCAGAGCAGGTGGCTCAATTAATGACAACTAACCCCAAAAAGACCTAGGCAATCTTAATAAAAATGCCTATTGAAGAGAGCTAAGGCTGCTCATTCCAAGAAGAAAACAATTCAGGTGAATGTACTTTAGAGGATTTCATTGGGAAGGGAATTTGTGGAATGTGTTTGAGGGGTAAACTGCAGAAAGTGATCTAGTACAACTTTTCAGCTGAATGGTCTTATTGCTGAGTACAGAGTTAGTACTGAGTCATTGGACTAGTATCTTTTTGTATGCTCCACCAGTTCTCAGCCAAAGAGACCAGGAACAGGCTCGGGGGTCTTGAGAAGTCGCTGTTTGAGCGCTCTCCAGGAGTTGGTAGGGAGGAACGACCTCCCAATGCTGTTGTTGTCTATCATAAAAGAGGTTCTACAGTCTTTTATTTACTGTGTTAAATGTTTATATCTGAGAATGAATGAATAATGAATGATTTATATGTTTTTCTAGCGAATTGTTAAAGATTGTAATCTTTTAGTTGTTTGAATGGTGAATCTGTGCTTGATGAAAAATAATCCTACATGTGTTTTTCCACGTATGAAATGGACCAGACTGTACTCTAGCACAGGAAGTATAGTTTAAAGTAGATGAAGGATAGGAAAGAAGTCTGAAATGAATAGAGTTATTTATGTTTTTTGGAGTGTTGGAATATTTTCTTGTTGTAGATAGTTGCTTCCAGAAAAGAATATTAATCTGCCTAGTTAGGTTATTCTTAAAACATGACTGTTTATTAAGAATGCTAGAAAAAGAAATTGTCATATTACTTTACTGATAGCAATGTGTTCAAGTAGGTAAGTTATCCTTTTACATAGTACTTTCTTTTACAAACTATACTTCTAACCTGAAATAGAGGAAATAGAAACATCTCAGTTATAATGCTTATTTATTTATGTTAAGTAAGGGTTTAAGTATGATTTTGTTAGTTTATATCATTTACTAATATTAATAGCTAACTTAACCTACAACTATTCGAACCCTAAGTAGGGTTAGGTAACCTAATTAAATTCTAAAGACAAACTAATTCAAGATAAGGAATATCTTAATAAAGAACTTATTTAACTCTCATAGTATTCTTTTCCTTAGAATCAAAACAACTAAAATACATTAGTAACCTATGCTTTAAGTATTATTAACGAGGAATTGTCCTTTAACTTTTACACCCAAATTATATATGTAAAGGAGTAATGACAAGGTTGAAAATCCTCATTTCTTTTTATCAAGATTACAGAAACAATCCTATTGAATAAACTAAACTATTATAGACTGTTCTGAGTCTTTATTAATAAGGTATATGTGCAAATACATACTATAAAAAATATATTAAATGCACAGATAATATTATTAACATAAACAATATTGTTTATAAACCAAAAATTCTTTTAACGAATTGAAGAAATCTTTAAAGAAAGAAACAAAGATTATTTCCTTAAACCCTAACATGGAATTCCTCGAGCCATTAAAATAATCTTAAATTCTTTTGACAGTAATAAAAAGTAATTAAATAACAATACCGAAATTATCTTCTTAAAGGTTAAATAAGGTAAAAAACCTAGATCGTATTTCTGAGCAGAAACTACCTAGTAATCTTATATATGCAAATCCATTATAGTAGTAACCTAGGATAAACAGTAGACTTATTCTTTTGATATAAACATTTGAAGAAAAATTTAATTTATTTATATAGAGGTAAAAATACAAATACATAAAGGAGAACACATTTAAGCTCAAGATAGACTGTCTTAAAAATATTTACATTATGTCAACAAGCCCAAAGACTGAATGTAAGTCAAACATTAACAGAGTACAAAACCTCAGCTAGAAACGAAGCACCCATATTAAGGTATGGAGTATCCACAAGTATTATCAATTGATTACAAACTATAAGTTCATTACTAATACGAGAGGAGAGCTTCACAAATTTCAGTTTGAATCTGAAGTCACCTTGCGACAAGCAAGGGTTTTAACCAAAAAAAAAGCTATATAAAAAAAGAAGACAACAACCCAATAATGGGTGCAACATGGTCGAGACTTTCCAACTACAAGAGTCTGTACAAGCAGGGGAATCCAAATTCGAAATCGGAGCTTACCATGAACGAATCATGGAGCCATTATACAACACGATGGTAATCCTTGGAGATGAGCCAACCTATATCATAAGGAACCCAAGTTATTTAAAATTCAGAAAACCTTATGCGAGAATAACAATAAATAGCCTTAGCTCTTAATTATCATTTTCTTTACTCACCTTAACTGGAAGTGAAAGAGATGGAGCCCCGGACGAACGGTAACACTACAACCAGCATCAAGAATAGCCGAACCCTCATTCTCATTGAGGATGGAGATGACAGACTCTGGTATTTTCACAACTAACAACAGAGGTGTGGGTAAGCATGAGCAATGGTTGCAAGGAGTTTGCAAGCATGTAGTCGGATTTTCACTACATGCAAATATGTAAACTAAACTCTAGAGCCCTAAGATGAAGGAGCTACGCTATCACATACAATAATCCCAAGCTTTCACTAATGATAGATCACGACAGAAGGAGCAGTAAAAAGGAGTTTCAAGCAGTCGTAAGCCATGTGCAAAGAGAAGTAGTGAAATCTGGCCAGAGAAAGAAACTACAGTTAAGGTGAGTGATAGAACCCAACTCAAGATAGCAAGACACAACAAACCCAGCAAGGGAGCCTCTCTAGCTATCTCCAACTCACAGCCGCCATGGGAGCTTGCAGAGCAGCCCACATGGCCAAGCAAATGACGAAGATCGAATGAGCCAAGGGTTAGGGTTAAAACTATTTATGCAACCAGTGCATGGCCAAGAAACATCCACATGGTCGCAAACATTTTAATCATGTAGTGGGTCGAATTTCCATAGTCACCTACATTTTCATAATAATCAATTTAATCACCAATGATTTCATCAAAACCACATCATAGTTTGCATGGGTATCAATCATACTATATCATTTAAATGCTTGGTGCATAGCTTGTTGTTGGCATGGGTTGCAATGTTATTATAGCATTGACTTCATATATAACATAAACCTTAGCCTTGTAACCCAAAAAGAAATACATTATATAATTCATCAATAACCAATGTTATGAGATAGCGCTAGTAAAAGCTAGTGAGGTTTATGTTTATGTTTGCATAGTAAGTTATACTAATGAACATCGCGGGGAAACTTTACAAATTCATTTTAACATCATCGTTAGTTATATGCATAGTATACATGTGAGCATTAACCCCTTTTTAATTGGTTAAAATTCATCAAAGTTTGTATAATGATATCACCATTGTGAAATAGGTTGTGCAATAACTAAGTTGTTGTTAATAGTATTTTAAGATAAATACGAAATCATTGTCTTACAAACAGTTTAGTGAACAGTGTACGAATAACTATCTATTAGTTCCAAATTCCTTTCATGGTGGTGAAAATGATTACAGAGCATTCAACTTGTGTAATGTGCATAGTGTCGTTTGGGTAGGATCATAAACATTATGAAAATGTAACACTAATAAAACCTTTTATGTCAATAAACAAATAGTTTATGCACATTTTTTTTAAATCTTAGAAACTAGCAAAGTTTGATAGCAAACTATGTAATGGTAAAGTGAAATGTAAGAACATTTTCCTATGAACTTTGTTACTTAATACAGATCCATGAGATCTTACCTTAGAAGTTGTGGTAGTTTTTCATTACTTGGAATATAGTTTTACATTCTTACCAAATTACTAAAGTTAACATAAGATGAAAAGATTGGCTCGATAAGAAAAACGCCAACCCTAGAAGTTGTTCTTAGATAGAACCTAATACAAGAATTGTAATATAGAATTGCTAGCGTATGTTTTTTTTAAAATAAAGAGTATCAAGCAGATAAAATAAACTGTTCACAACCAAAGGAAGTAGTACTGTCGCTACATACTCTACAGGAAGAAATACAATCATCTGAGCTTCTTTTACTATAGCAACATAAGAAAACAAACTGTGTTACCTTACAAAAGTAGGTTGAATTACAACAGCTGATAATCTAAGATTATTAATTGCAAATAAAAATATTGCAGGATGCTTTATGAATTTAAAGACGATACTCGGCCATTTATACTTGTAAACCTATAAGAACAAATAATCCATCTACGTTAGCATAAATGCTAAGTAAGCCCCAGAATTCAAAGTCAGATTCCACCTATTGTCATAAATAGAACTCATAAGTAAACCAAATATAGAATTAATGCACAAGATAAACTTAAGATTGTTTTAATAAGAAAGCTACTGAGTTAACATAATCGAGTTTATGCAAATTTAATCTATTAACTGTTTCTCCCTTTGCTAGCCATTAAATGTTAATAAACTACAGTCTCACCATTCTATGTTATTTCAAAATTTTAATTTTTTGCAAAAATTTGGGGTTTTGACTTGTGGTATCAGAGCACAAGGTTCAAACACTAGGCCTTGATGAATCCCAACTAGATTTCATGAAATTGTAAATTAAATTATTATGTTGACATATTTTATTTTAAATGTTATTCAACAGAGAATTGTTTTCTGAAGTTTAAGATGCAGGTATGGAAAGGCTGGAAGAGTATGCAGAGGAGGAGTCTCCAGTTACTGAAAAAGGAAATCTACCAAGAGATCCTATACAAGAGGATTTAACTACCAATTCCTCAGAATTGTTACAAATTGTAAAGGACCTAAAAACTGAAATGGAGTCTGTAAAGTGAGAAAATGAAAGGGTTCTAGGGCTCAAGAAGAGTTTAATCAAATCCTAATTGAGAAGTTTCAAACTGAGGGTAGGGGTAGAAAAACCGAATCAGAAGATACCAGTCATCAACGTAAATCTAAAAAGATGAAACATACTAAAACTGAAAGTAGTTCGTCTTCTGAAATGTTTGGTGAACAACAAAACTATCAGACTACCAGTGATAGTAGTGATGATAATCAGTACACTAAAAAGAGGAAATATAAACCTTATGAGGATATTTCCGGAGAATTCAAAAAGATAAAACCACCAACCTTTAATGGAGAGAGGTGGAGGAATCTGAATCTTGGTTATCTAGGATGAAGAAGTACTTCCAAATATATAACTATTCTAACTAGTTAAAAGATAGAATGGCTATATATAACCTCTTAGGAAAGACTGACATTTGGTGGCAGGACTTGAAAAGAGTTAAGGGAATAAAAGAGAAAAATGTAAACTGGACTACCTTTAAGAGGTATTTCAAAAATAAATTCCTATTTGAGTAGTGTTATGAGGAGAGAGCCAAAGAGTTTTATGACTTGAAGTTAGGATCAATGACAATGAAGGACTTGAACAACAAGTTCTTAAGTCTACTTAGGTATGTACCATACCTTGTAGATGAGAAACCAAGGTATAGTGATTCCTTAGATGTCTATCTTATCATATTAAAGATAGAATTGAATATGATAACCCAAAGACCTTGGAGAAATCTATGAGAAAAGCCAACTTCTGTTTTGAGCAGAATTGAAAGAAAGAAAGCTTGGCCAACTGGAAAGCTAAGAAAAATAATAATCAGTTTGAAAAAAAGAAGAAGGATTTTGTGCCTAACAGAAATTTCAAAAACAATAAGGCCAAAGATTATTCTAATAACAAGAATTTCCATAGAAATAGGAACAATACACCCAACAACCAGGACAATCCTAAAGGTAAGGAATTTGGAAATAATCAGAGAAATTTTACCAAGAACTTTGAGCGCAAAGAGCCTATCAAGTGTTGGGAGTGCAATGGCCCACACTATGCTTCAGTCTATCCAAACTGGAAGAAGACTGTTAGCAACATTCATACCATACAAGAGGAGATGACCATTGGGGAGCTAGAAAGGAGTATGCCTAGAATCAACGCAACATTGGAGAATCGACAAGCTGAATATCAGAATTCCATGGTGGAAGTAGAAGGTATGATAAATCAAACCCCTGTAACTATTTTGATTGATCCAGGATCTAGTCTCAGTTATATTGCACCCCAAATAGTAGGAAAATGTAGGTTATCTATTAATAAGTTTGAGAATTCATGGTTAGTTCAGTTAGCCACTGGTGCTAAAAGAAAAAGTAACTTGTTTTGTTAAAGAATGTGTAATAGTTATGGATAAATTGGAAACTGTTGTTAAATTTAATGTTTTGCCTCTTACTTCTTATGATTTGCTGATTGTTATGGACTAGTTAGAACAACATAGAGTAATTCTAAACTGTTATGATAAAACTTTCACATGCTTAAACAGTGATGAAAAACTAGTAAGTGTTAAAGGAATACCTACAAAATCCACCATAAGGTAGATTTCTCCCCTACAACTTAAGAGAGCTATTAGAAAGGGATGTAAAGCTTTTGCAGTAATAATTACTGGTGAGGAAAGTATAATTAAAACATATAAGTTAAAAGTGGAAGACATACCACTCTTAAAATAATATGTTGATGTATTCCCAGAAGAAATTCTGGGATTACCTCCAAAAAGGGAATTGGATTTCACCATTTAGCTGGTACTGGGTGCAGTACCTAGCTCAAAGGCCCCTTATAGAATGAACATACTTGAACTAAATGAATTAAAATCTCAATTAAAAGAATTAATTGACAAAAATTATATTCGACATAGTGTGTCTCCCTGGGGGGCACCTGTCATCTTTGTCAAGAGGAAGGATGGAACTATGCGACTTTGCATAGATTATCATTAGTTAAACAAGATGATCATCAAAAATCGATATCCGTTACCCTGCATAGATGATCTATTTGATCAAGTACATGGAGCCACGGTGTTTTCAAAAATAGATTTAAGGTTTGGATATCATCAAGGAGGGATTAAAGATGAAGACATCTTTAAGATAGCTTTCAGAACTAGATATGGTCATTACGAATTTGCCGTAATGCCATTCGGACTTACTAATGCCCCAGTTGTTTTCATGTGTTTAATGAACAATGTGATGCATAAGTATTTAGATAAGTTTGTGGTCGTATTTATCGATGACATTCTAATGTATTCAAAAACTTAAGAAGAACATAAAGAACATCTAAAAATTGTTTTGCAAGAGTTGCGAGAACATCAACTCTTCGCAAAGTTTAGTAAGTGTGATTTTTTCAAGGAAAAGATTCATTATTTAGGTCATGTAGTGACCAAGGAAGGAGTTTTCGTAGATCCGGAAAAGATAAGGGCAATTGAAGATTGGCCGGTTCCTAAGGATGTGACGGATGTTCGATCTTTCATGGGCATTACCGGTTACTACTGGAGGTTCATTGAAGGTTTGTCAAGGATAGAAAATCCAATAACTTCCTTGCAGAAGAAGGGAAAGAAGTTTGACTGGAATAAAAAATGTGAAGAAAGCTTTAAAAAGTTAAAAACTTTATTAACCAGTGCACCTATTTTAATAATAACAGATCCTAATAAAGAATTTGTAGTGTGCACTGATGCCTGTAATGATGGCTTAGGTGGTGTTTTGACTCAAGAAGGGCATGTTATTGCCTATGAGTCTAGAAAGTTAAAGTTTCATGAAAAGAATTATGCAACATATGATCTGGAATTAGCAGCTGTAATACACACATTAAAGATGTGGCGACATCACCTAATTGGCAGAAAATTTGTTTTAATGACTGACAATAAAGGGTTGAAGTATATTTTAGATTATCCAAATTTAAATGCCAGACAAGCTAGGTGGTTAGCTTTCTTAAGCGAGTATGATTTTGAAATTCATCATATAAAAGGTAAATAAAATAAAGTTTTTGATGCATTAAGTAGGAATGCAAGGTTGAATATTGCAGTAGCTATCAGCACCTATGTTTCAGACTTAGATGAATAGCTTAAAGAAGGAATAGAACAAGATGAAATTTACCAGAATTTGCAAGCTAAAGTTAAAGAAAATCCAACAAAAAACTTAATTAAAGGTTACAGCTTAAATGAAAAATAATTTTTACTATATAAAGATAGAATGTATGTACCTGACGTACCTAGAGTTAAGCTGTTAATTCTGAATGAAATTCATAAAATGCTATATTCGAGTCATCCAGGTTATCCAAAGACTGTAACTATGTTAAGAAAAGAGTATTTCTGGCCAAATATGAAAACTAAAGTAGCAGAATATATTGCTAGGTGTTTTGAATGTCAACAAGTACAAACTGAACCTCAACACCCAGCTGGTTTGCTTTAGCCATTACCCATTCCTAGCTAGAAATGGGAGATAATTAGTCTATATTTTATTACGAGGCTGCCTAAAAATCAAAATCAGAATGATTCTATCATGGTAGTAGTTGATAAGTTAAGAAAAGTGGCTCACTTTATACCTGTTAAAACTACTTATAAAGGTGCAAACATAGCTGATATTTTTCTAAAACAATTTTTCTGATTACATGGAGTACCAAAAGTCATAATCTCAGCTAGAGATCCTAAGTTTACAGGAAACTTTTGGAAGTCTTTGTTTAAAGGGTTAAACAACACATTAAATTTTAGTACTTCTTTCCATCCTCAAACAGATGGACAAACTGAAAGTGTAAGCCAAGTATTTGAAGATATGTTAAGAATATATGTGAAAGACCAGCCTGGTAAATGGGAGTACTATTTACATCTGGTAGAATTTGCTTATAATAATAATTATCACACATCAGCCACATTTATTCCTTTTGAAATTCTATATGGACGGAAATTTAATACTCCTATCTCTTGGAGTAATCTAGTAGATAGATTGGTATTAGGTCCAAAATTGTTAAAAGAAATGAAAGAAATTGTAAAACAAGTGCAGGAAAATCTGAAAGTGGAACAGGATTGGCAAAGAAGTCAAGCGATCTTAAAAAGAACTCCAAAGGAGTTTTAGGTAGGTGAACATGTGTTCATCAAGGTAAGGCCCAAAAAAAGCTCTCTCAGATTGGGGAGTTGTGCAAAATTAGCACCTCATTACTGTGGCCCATTTGAAATTCTATCTAGGATTGGACAAGTAGCTTATCAATTAGCATTACCACCTAATTTGAGAGTACATAATGTTTTTCACATTTTCGTTTTAAAGAAATATGTTCATGATGCTACTCATGTAGTAAACTAGAATGATGTACAGGTGGAACCAGAAGGAGACTTTCTGGTGGAACCAGATTATATCCTCGGAAGGAGGGAGATTGCACTTCGGAACCGCACCATTGGATAGGTGAATTTGCAATGAAAGCACATTAGTCGAAAGGAGGCCACCTGGGAATTGGAAAGTAAATTTCGAGATGCATATCCAATTCTGTTCTAGGGGAATTCTTAGGATGAAGAATAAATGACATCGAGGACGATGTTATATTCTAAGGGGGTGTGTATGTCACATGCCCCAATTTTGTAAAAATATATATTATCATATTTGATTTTATTTCAAGACAATATGTTAAATTTTATGCTAAGTTGTAAATGATGACTCGGCAGAGTTAAGGGTGTGAATGTAATTCTGAATATTTTAATTATAAATAAATAAAAGTGGAGACAATAGCTTGGGAGAGTTGTTAAATAAGTGTTTACTGGTCAAGTTGGTGGAGGAGACTGAGTGGAGAGCAAATAGACAAGTGGCAGCATCCTCAAATACTTCCAATGTTGCAGGTGGCAACCTCCCTACATTTGGGGTCATGGTCCCCCAAGAAAGTGGGATCAGAGAAGGTGGCTCAATTAATGACAACTAACCAAAAAAAAACCTAGGAAATCTTAATAAAAACGCCCATTGAAGAGAGCTAAGGCTACTCATTCCAAAAAGAGAACCATTCAGGTGAATGTACTTCAGAGGATTTCGTTGGGAATAAAATTTGTGGAATGTGTTTGAGGGGTAAACTGCAGAAAGTGATCTAGTACAGCTTTTCAGCTGAAGGATCTTACTGCTGAGTGCTGAGTTAGTACTGAGTCATTGGACTAGTATCTTATTGTATGCTCCCCCAATTCTTATCCAAGGAGACCAGGAACAGGCTCACGGGTCCTGAGAAGTCATTGTTTGAGTGCTCTCTAGGAGTTGGTAGGGAGGAACGGCCTCCCAACACTGTTGTTGTCCAACTTAAAATAGGTTCTACAGTCTTTTATTTACTGTGTTAAATGTTTATATCTGAGAATGAATGAATAATGAATGATTTATATGTTTTTGTAGTGAACTACTAAAGCTTGTAATATTTTAGTTGTTTGAATGCTGAATATGTACTTGATGAAAAATAATCCTACCTGTGTTTTTCCACGTCTGGAATGGACCAGACTGTACTCTAGCACATGAAATATAGTTTAAAGTAGATGAAGGATAGGAAATAAATAGGAAATGAATAGAGTTATTTATGTTTTTTAGAGTATCAAAATCTTTTCTTGTTGTAGATAGTTGCTTCCAGAAAAGAATATTAATTTGCCTACTTAGGTTATTATTAAATCGAGATTGTGTATTAAAAATGCTAGAAAAAGAAATTGTCATATTACTTTACTTATAGCAATGTGTTCAAGTAGGTAAGTTATCCTTTTACACAGTAATTTCTTTTACAAACTATACTTCTAACTTGAAAAAGTGGAAATAGAAACATCTCAGTTATAATGCTTATTTATTTATGTTAAGTAAGGGTTTAAGTATGATTCTGTTAGTTTATATAATTTACTAATATTAATAGCTAACTTAACCTACAACTATTCGAACCCTAAGTAGGAATATCTTAATATAAATTTGGGGATAGGTATCATAAAAAAACTACTTTTTTTGTTTGTATTTTTGACATATCTCCCTGTGTTTTTACTCAAATTTTGATCGAGAGAGCTCGTTGGATGTGGAATTAAATTTTGCATCCAACAAGTACCCACTTGGCATACTTTTGATGGACCCCGCTACCCCAAAAATAAGAACTACCTGAAAAAATGGAATGATGACATCATCATTCCATTTTTTCAGGTATTTCTTGTTTTTGGGGTAGCGGGGTCCATCAAAAGTATGACAAGTGGGTACTCGTTGGATGTGGAATTTAATTCCGCATCCAACAAGCTCTCCCGATCAACATTTGAGTAACAACGCAGGGAGATATGTCAAAAATACAAACAAAAAAGTAGTTTTTTTCTTTTCTTCCTCCAAAATTAATAAATATTATTTTATTATTTTAACTATTATTTTATTAGTTCATTTTAGGAGGCCCATTTTGAGTTGAAATTTCCTCTAATGATTGTCCTTTAATTTTTACAGACAAATTATATATGTAAAGGAGTAATGACAAGGTTGAAAATCGCCATTTCTTTTTATCAAGCTTATAGAAACAATCCTATTGAATAAGCTAAACTATTATAGATTGTTCTGAGTCTTTATTAATAAAGTATATGTGCAAATACATACTTAAGAAAATATAGTAAATTTGCAGATAATATTATTAACATAAGCAATATTGTTTATAAACCAAAAATTCTTTTAACAAACTGAAGAAATCTTTAAAGAAAGAAACAAAGATTATTTCCTTAAATCCTAACTTGGAATTCCTCGAGCCATTAAAACAATCTTAAATTCTTTTGACAGTAATGAAAATAATTAAATAACAATACATAAATTATCTTCTTAAAGGTTAAATAGGGTAAAAACCCTAGCTCGTATTTTTGAGCAGAAACTACCTAGTAATGTTATATATGCAAATCCATTACAGTAGTAACCTAGGATAAATAGTAGACTTATTCTTTTGATATAAACATTTGAAGAAAAATTTAATTTATTTATATAAAGGTAAAAATACAAATACATAAAGGAGAACAAATTTAAGCTCAAGACAGGCTGTCTTAAAACCATTTACATTATATCAACAAGCCCGAAGACTGAATGTAAGTCAAACATTAACATAGTACAAAACCTCAGCTAGAAGCCGAGCTCCCATATTAAGATATGGATTATTGACAAGTATTATCATTTGATTACAAACTGTAAGTTCATTACTAATATGAGAGGAGAGCTTCACAAATTTCAGTTTGAAGCCGAAGTCACCTTGCGACAAGCAAGGGTTTTAACCAAAAAAAAGCTATAAAAAAAAAATAAAGGACAGCAACCCAATACTGGGTGCAACATGACCGAGACTTTCCAACTGCAAGATTCTGTACAAGCAGGGGAATATAGATTCAAAACCAAATCTTACCATGAACGAATCGTGGAGCCATTATACAGGACGACGGTAATCCTTGGAGACGATCCAACCAGTATCATACAGAACCCAAGTTATTTAAAATTTAGAAAAACTTATGCGAGAAGAACAATAAATAGCCTTAGCTCTTAATTATCATTTTATTTACTCACCTTAACTAGAAGTGAAAGCGATGGAGCCCCGGATGAACAGTAACACTACAACCAGCATCAAGAAGATTCGAACCCTCATTCTCACCGAGGATGGAGACAACAGACTTTGGTATTTTCACAACTGACAGGAGAGGTGTGGGTAAGCATGAGCAATGGTTGCAAGGAGTCTGCAAGCATGGAGTCAGACTGTCACTAAATGCAAATAGGTAAACTAAACTCCAGAACCCTAAGATGAATGAGTTATGCCATCACATACAATAAGCCCAATCTTTCACCAAGGATAGACCATGACAGAAGGAGCAGAAAAAGGAGTTTAAAGTAGCCGTAAGCTATGTGGAAAGAGAAGTAGTAAACTCTGGCCAAAGAAAGAAATTACAGTGAAGGAAAGTGATAGAACCCGAGTCAAGGGAGCAAGACACGACAAACCCAACGAGGGACCCTTTGTAGCTATCTGCAACTCACGGCTACCATGGGAGCTTGCAGAGCAGCCCACAGGGCCAACACAAATGACTGAGATCGAATGAGCCAAGGGTTAGGGTTAAAAATATTTATGCAACCAGTGCATGGCCAAGAAACATCCACATGGTCGCAAACATTTTAATCATGCAGTGGTTCGACTTTCCATAGTCACCTACATTTTCATAATAATGAATTTAATCACCAATGATTTCATCAAAACCACATCATAGTTTGCATGGGTATCAGTCATACTATATCGTTTAAATGCTTGGTGCATAGCTTGTTGTTGGCATGGGTTGCAACTTTATTATAACTTTGAATTCATATATAACATAAACCTTAGCCTCGTAACCCAAAAAGAAATACATTATATAATTCATCAATAACCAATGTTACGAGATATCGCTAGTAAAATCTAGCGAGGTTTATGTTTATGTTTGCATAGTAATTTATACTAATGAGCATCGTGGGGAAACTTTACAAAGTCATTTTAACATCATCGTTAGTTATATGCAAGGTATACATGTGAGCATTAACCCCTTTTTAATTGGTTAAAATTCATCAAAGTTTGTATAATGATATCACCATTGTGAAATAGGTTGTGCAATAACTAAGTTGTTGTTAATAGTATTTTAAGATAAATACGAAATCATTGTCTTATAAAAAGTTTAGTGAATAGTGTATGAATAACTATCTATTAGTTCCAAATTCCTTTCAAGGTGGTGAAAATGATTATGCAGCATTCAACTTGTGTAATGTGCATAGTGTCATTTGGGTAGGATCATAAACATTATGCAAATGTAACACTAATAAAATATTTTATGTCGATAAACAAATAGTTTATGCCCATTCTTTTTAAATCTTAGAAACTAGCAAAGTTTGATAGCAAACTATGTAATGGTAAAGTCAAATGTAAGAACATTTTCCGATGAACTCTGTTACTTAATACAGATCCATGAGATCTCACCTTAGAAGTTGTGGCAGTTTTTCATTACTTGGAATATAGTTTTACATTCTTACCAAATTACTAAAGTTAACATAAGATGAAAAGATTGGCTCGATAAGAAAAACACCAACCCTGGAAGTTGTTCTTAGATAGAAACTAATACAAGAATTCTAATATAGAATTGCTATGGTATGTTTTTTTGAAAATAAAGAATATCAAGCAGATAAAATAAACTATTCAGAACCAAAGGAAGTAGTAGTGTCGCTACATACTCTACAGGAAGAAATACAATCATCTGAACTTCGTTTACTATAGCAACAGAAGAAAACAAACTGTGTTACCTTGCAGAAGTAGGTTGAATTACAACAGCTTATAATCTAAGCTTATTAATTGCAAATAGAAATATTGCAGGATGTTTTATGAATTTAAAGATGATACTCAGACATTTATACCTGTAAACCTGTAAGAACAAATAATCCATCTACGTTAGCATAAATGCTAAGTAAGCCCCGGAATTCAAAGTCAGATTCCACCTACTATCATAAATAGAAATCATGAGTAAACAAAATATGGGAATGAACTATAAGTTATTCAATCTATGGGTCCTCCTATATTGTGGTCCACAAGAGAATGAATTGGTCATATACCATTTCAAAACTATTCTTTTAGCAATTCCCTCTTTCTATTCATATCCCTTATTTTCTAAATGATTTCATTGATTTGAATCTACATATTTCTATTTTTTATCCACATTTCACTCATGTATCATTTCTCAAATTTTAGCAAGTTTCACGCTTTGAAATAGTTCATATTTTAGACATGCAGCGATTGATGTTTAGTACAATTTGATGACTACTAACATGATCCACTAAGTAGTTCACCTAGCACTTTGGGGAATCATATGGTTCTATATTGCCCCATTTAAATGAATGTTAATGCAAGTGGATTACAAATATTCACATAAGTTAACTCATTTCACATTATGAACTAATAACCAACAATTGAGTGGCAATAATTGTGAGGGAGTTAAGAGATTTAGGTGGGTATGAACCAAGAGAAACACTAACATGAAACCAAGATACATCAATGACAAGAGGGTCAAGGAAACATTGCAATAGACTAAGGCACCTCAAAAAATTATCAATAAATCAACCTCCATTCTCTTTAAATAGATATCATGGACCAACGGGTGTTAATCCATGGATTAGTAGTCATTAATATTGAGAAGTTGAATTTTTTGAATACTCTTTATTTATAACATAACCATGACCATCACATGAGATATTTATGAATGCATAATAAAGAAACACAGTTTTCCTAAAGAGGCACTAGACCAAGTTGAACATAACTGAATCCTAACTCTCTAAATATCATAACACCTTTCACATCCATTCCCTTTCCACTACATCCCAAAGAAATCCAAGATGAATTGGGTAAGTAAAAAGTGGTCACTCAAGGAAACCATGTGAAGGAAATAAGCATTCTCGTGACACCTTATAAATGGTGCATAATTGTTCTATGGGAGTTTTATCACACTTCAAAAAATTATAATGAAGGAATATCCAACAACAATTAATGCCATGCGAAGCAAAGAGGTGAGGACATTTCTTGATAAAATTAAGATGATAATAGATAATATCACCAAATACACACACCAAACTCAAACACATAATATATTCACCTAATTGACATACATAAATGACACACCAAACTCATGCACAAAATGAATGCACCAATTCTATTTCAATTTGAATTTCACTAGATTTGCACCGATTGCATTTCAATAATTTTACAAAAAAAAGTTAGATTTAGATTATCAAACCAAATATTGCAAATACTAGTATTCTATGTAAATAACCTTGAAGACTACTTACATAGATCAAAGATTTAACTGTTGATTGACCTATAAAATATTGTTGTAACTAAAGGTGGGAAGATAAAAATGAAAAGCAATGGTTTCTCTACTTAAGAATTCTAGATAATTTCAAAAGCATTGTTAGAACTAAAGGTAAGGATATGATACACCCTTTAAGAGCATGAGTGGAGGTCCTAAAGAATCTATATTTTACCAAGGCTAGATGCTAGTAAAGGAGAGATGAGTTGGGATATTTTGATCCCTACTCCACTAAGCTTCCTCGATTTCAAATATATGAGAGGGACCCTCATATTTTTTTTTTGTTGAGAGAGGTTCATACAATAAATTTAAAATCAATATTTTGAATCTTGGTGTCAATGATAAAAATAATATAATATTCAATTCATTGACATTGTTATTGATGACAGATTGTCATTATAAAATGGTATGTAGTGTATTATCAAGAATCACACCTTCCCTATATTAAGAACTATGATATGTTCCCCATGTCCATGTTCGAGGTTACTAAATGTGAAACTAGAACAATAGAGCTAGATTCTTAACTACCATAGGTATGAAATGTTGTGAGCATTAATATTATGAAATAGGATTAATTGGAGCTCAATGATGGTGTTGACATGTTGTATTGGTTTTAAAAGAAAGATAATTTCTTGGAAGAGGAATTCCAAGAGAGAAAGGTATAAGGTTTATGTGGTATATATGGGTTGTTAGTGCTTGATGTGAGTGCAAGTCCCATTTAAACCAACTAATTAATGTTTCAACTTTGTCCCCATGAAGTATGAGGACATCTTTAGATATTTTAATTGTGGTCACAATGACATCTCTAATGGCCCATTAAATAGTTATGGTAGAATCGAAGAATATTTGTATCCCACAAGATTATTTGGGATGATTCAAATTGAAAAAAAGGATTTTGTATGTTCCATCTTAAACTTAATTCTCTTTCATCATGACTTTGCATTAAAATATCATAAACAAAATGCATGACATCTTAAGGTCCCATGCAATTTATTAATGAGACAAACATTGAATATACTAGATATATTCAATTGAAACATAATAAACTCTACATCTAAGAGGAATGGTGGTGTAGATGAGGATTTGAATTTATAATATTAACCAACAAAACAAAATTTCTTTTCCTCACATTGTGAAAATCATGGATTCTAGTTTTCACGAGGGAAAACAATATAATACTCTCAATGGAACATTTAAAGAGAGTGTATGTTAGGATATATATTTTTTGACTTGTCGCACCATGATGATGTATACTATGACATATATACACTCTTAAATACAACGTTACAAGTTTCTTATGGTGTTCCACCCATAACATCGACCTCGGTGGTGAAATCCAACCAAAAAATTGTCAAAATGTATGTCGAGTCTCGTATTAATGTATTTTATTTCATACTCTATTATATATTTAGATTTGTCCTTCTCGGTTGGTCAAAGGTTCAAGGCTTGTTAATATTTTTATTTTTGAAGGAAAGTCTCGGTTATAGGGACTAATGGCCATTGCAGATATGTCAAATATAAATATTTGGATCTACAAAGATTTGAGAGGTTACAAATGCTTCTAAATATTTTTCATTTTTTATACTTTCATGACATCTTTCGTGACGATTCAAGCACTCTTTGTCATACACTACAAAGGTGCATAAACACATGTTGTTAAGGTATCTGCATGCAAAGTGATGAAGTGCACGTATACATTCTATAACTTGGTATAACTAATGATTTTTTATAGAAACTATGGTTGTATGTAGCCATTAAATATTTTATCCCTTAAACCCATCACAATCGTTGCACTCTTCAATGTTGAGATGTAATACTTACTCGAGTGGACGATGAAAATTTTGAACACTAGATACCCAAAACCACACTCAAATCATCGACATTACATAATAACATTTGTTTCCTAATCCCTTGGTATACCCCTTCACACCAACCCACATGGCACTTAACATTCCAAAGCATCCTACGAGAGGTTTAGGGTCATCATTACCAAGACATGGTAATATCCATGGAGGTGAATGGAAAGAGGGAGGTGGTTATAAATATATACAAATCATTGGGTGAGAACTTAGAGCTTTAGGGAGCGAAACAAAATAAATCTAATGGAATATGGGGATGGGAATGATGTCATCATGTAATTTTTTTTTAGGTCACATGAGGAACTTGTTGAGAAATGGGAGTGTTTCAAGGTGATATCTATCATACATGATTTCTAGGTGTTATCTATCATATATGAAATTAAAGTAGTTTCTAAAGAATTTTGTCTATAGTTTCTATGAATAGAAACTTTGTAGGTGGTGTCACAATGGGTGGATTTTTAATTATACAATTTTGTTGACACACTTTTCCATCTTTTATGTGATTACTCCAAATGTCCGCAATCATATTTTAGTCCAAATATTTGCATTCTTTTGTCCTTTTACCATGTGATACCTTGTGAATTTATTGTCTTCACCCCATTGGTCAATCTGGTCTCCACATTACCATTATGCTTGGTCTTTAACTTACTATGGGTATTCTTGAAGGGTCATGTAAGGATGGAATATTAGTTGAACCTAACTTACGAGGAAGGGTATCAAAAATATTGTGAACAATTCTAACTTCCGCATGCTTCCTCGCTTCTGCATGCTTGTGAATAATTCTAGCCACAATCCCTTTCCTTGCGAAGTGAACAATAGTGGATGATGCATCAATTGAATTGCACGAAATGAGACATGCATGGAGCATACTAGAGAGGTCGATGCATTACTCAAAGTTTTCAAAGGGTGCACACCGGAGGATACATCAAAGGGATAAAAAATCTAGAGAAATGAATCATGTGAGAATACAAGGGAGAGAGGCGATGCCTCCAAAATAGGTGAGTGTTCTACTTCTTATTCACCTTGATCCTTTCTTGCAATGAACTATGAAAAGGTTTATTTCTTTCTTCAAGTCATTTGACTTAGGGATTCCTCTATTTTCTATCCTTTTTGGTTTAGGGATTGATACCCTATGAAACATTGACCTCTTAATTACCACACTCATCTTGAAACATCCATTCCATGTCTAGTTAAGTAGACGGGGTGTGTTAAGAACCAAAATCAACCATAAACAACCAAGGATCTAGAAACTTACAAGAAAATACTTGTATTTTCTTTTATAATAAGATGTTGGAGGTTTGGACTAGAGATTTATTTAGGATCGAGAAAATCAAAATGGAATAAAATACTACAAACTCTAGAAATGGAATCATATTCCTTAACATCGCTCAAAATGATGTCTTTTAACATTCCTAAAAACAAATTCTTTACCCCTTCTTAAAATTGTGGGTCCAATTTGGGAGAAAAGTGGGCATGCTAATGGGTAGTTTTAGTAATTTGTAATTGTTCAACAAGAGGTTTCAATATATGAAATTTTTCACCAAACGTTTGTGCACCAAAGGCCTCTCCAATATCACCCAAAGTATAATTAGCTCAAATCCAAACTTGTCTCCTTATTGACAACAACTAGTCTTGATGGAAAGGGTCATTAAAAGTTCAAAGTATTTTTCAATTGGATGACTTCAATTTAAATATTGCATTTCTCTTGTGGAAATGGATTAGAAACAGTAGTCGAGTTCTAACAACTAAACATTATCATCATAAATGGATAGACTATGGGTATCTACAAGCCTTCGATACAAATATGGGCACCATTTCTAAAATTTGGATAGTAAACTTTTATACTGAGTTCAATTGTACTGATGTAAGGAATCATGTCCTACCATAGAATCCTATAGGCTTAATTTATGGGCGAAATTCCCTTTAGGTTGTATTAAAATGTAGATCTTAGGTTTTTCATCCAACCTAGAGTGACTAATACAAAACCCTTCATAGGTTGGTTGTGGTGGTGTGTTTGGCCCTATTTGGATTCGAGATTTGTGTATGGGATAATGCTTTTGTTTCTTCACCAATTTTGCATAGTTATTTTTTTGTTTCATCAACAAGCTTTGTACCATGCTACATCCTATCACTAATTAAGGACTTTGTCAATGTCATCCTTATTTGGAACATATGTATGATGACACCTTTAACTATCCTTTGTAGCTACCATTGTGTCTTGGGTCCCATATCACACAATCTAACCAACTTTGTTAGCATGGCCCTAAAGTATCCCATCCCATCATTTTGGGTTCATCACCTCGGTCACTGAATTCCACTAACATTTGGTTTGGCTTAATCTCTATGGTTTCGAGTACACTCTTAAAATTATAGGCTATTTTGTGTCAAAAGTCACATTTGGTTTAGTTATATCATTACAGTTCATGGTTCTTATGTTGATTGTTATAAACTTGCACTTTGTCATATAAATGAAAAGCATACATTGATATGTATTTTTTACCAACTATCTTCAAATAAAAGACTAATCAAAATAAGAGAGAAACAATATACATTGATGGAAGGCTAAAAAATTTAGAAAATATAGTATGGTTTATAAATATTACACACCCAAGACCTCCCAATTGTGTCTTTGAGGCATTTGAAGGAAACCATGCAGTGGTATGTGCCATAAAATCAATAACACTAGGGGATGAGTTACTAATACATTATGATTTGAAACAAATATTAGATATGAAACCTTGCAATCATTGGAGTAAAAACATTTTTTTCTTTACATATCAAACTCATGAAGTGTTTCATTCTCTACATAACTCATTTTACTAATATGTTTTGGCATACACTATAGCCTCCTCTAAAATCTTAGCTCTTTTGATTTCTTATAATTATTTGTTGTTTTTTAGCTCATTTTGATTTCTTATAGTAATTTTTTTTTAAATCTTTTAAGATTAATGTTATAATAAACTTTACATGATGTGGAAAGGAATCTACCCGTGATCCACATGTGAATGATGATGATGGCTTTCTCGATGACCCAAAACCATGAGAAAGTATTTGTAAGCTTATATAGAATACAAATCTAGAATTGTATTTATTTTTTTATTTCAACTCACATGAAAAACGACAAAGGTTAGATGTTTTTTTGGCGATAGACTAAGTTAATTTCGAGTAAGCTATAAGTACATTCATGTAAGTACATTTGTCTATTTTATCATGTTTAATATTTTATAGTTTGATTTTATTTTATTGAGTTGTGGTTTACTAAATTATAAAAAAATTATTAGTTAGTTTGTAAGCACTTGCAAGATAAATTAGTAGTTAGTTTGTAAGCATTTGCAAGGTAAATATGACATGGGTTTTCATTGCACTGATGGAAGCTCACATAATATTTGAACTTTTGTTTGTACTATAAAATAAATTTAGAGTTTTATTATGCATATACCATGTTTATTTGTTAGATTGAATTGTAATTATTTATATAATTTTGTTAAATTCAAATAATAATCTTAATTAACATATATGTGAAAATACAATAGTATACATGCTTTACATGTTCAACCACAATTAAGATAGAAAATAAATATATCATTTTATAAACTTTATAGAAACACTTGTCAAAACATCAGTAATGTTATTGGCGTTTCACATATTCCAATGGTATCTTCAATTATGCTTTCTCCATTGTTACTATAGCCCTTCTAAAAAATATTAAACTTTATCAACTATCAATCTTAGCAAAACAGAATTATTATGTACCATCTCAAAGAAGAAATCAAATATCTCAAAGTAAAAACATTTAAAACATAAAATTATATTTTTTTTAAATGATAAATTGTACTAAGCCGTGATCAGAGTGTAAATGCAAATGCAAATGCTGTAAGAGGTGAATGGCCAAATTTAACCGGTAGTGCTGCTCCAGCACACCGGTCATAAACCAAGATATAATTATAAGCTTAAAACAAGCCATCCTTCGTGGGACTTCCGAACGGATGCTATCGAAACGAAACGCCTATTGCTTGAATTTGAAAACTATAAATTTAATTTCTGGTGGTTAGTAGAACAATAGCGAAAATCTATTTCGGAGATTACTGTGGATTTTTAAATACCGAGAAATTTGATCTGCATTAAGGGTTGCGTTCTTGGATATCCAAACAGTCTTTCACTGTTTCTTCTGTCTTTTGCAGGTTGGCCGATCCTAGCGTGTATTAAGTAACTTTCTTTCATTAATTAATTAATACTCATGGATTCATTCGTTCAAACACTTCTTTTCATACAAAAGTTTTATGGCTTTCTTTACTGGTATACAGGCCTCAAAAATGGATCAAATGCAATATTCTGAGAAATACTATGATGATACCTATGAGTACAGGTCTCATATATTTTCTGTTTCAAGACTTTTTAATGCTTTATAATTTGGAGTTTTTTTGTTTATAGTTTAAAGCAAATTCGAAATAAAAAATTATGTTTGAAGACTTTGTTTTTAGGGTTTGAAAGCCCAACTCGATTGAAAAAATTCCTTTGAAGTTTAGTAGGAAAAGTGGTCTGTTTCTGTTTGCAGGCATGTTGTGCTTCCGCGTAATGTTGGTTTGCTTCTTCCCAAGAATGGCCTTCTGGACCAGGTAAGCCACGTGTTTTTATTTTGAATTGTGTTGGATGTTGAGTGCAGTTTTACATTAAGTAAGTTGGTTATGTGTGTTGTTCAGCATGAATGGCGAGCATTGGGAGTTCAACAGTCCGGTGGGTGGGTGCACTATGCTATTCACCCCCCTGAGCCACACGTTTTGTTATTCAGAAGGCCTTTGGGTTACCAACAGCAGCAGCTTGCACAACAGCCACCAGCACAGGCTAATGCTTTACATGGTAGGTATTCGTACATAACTGAACATCTCTTTTCAATTGATTTTTCTTCTACTATTTAACACCAATGAGAATTCAGCTAATATCATCTTTCCACCTGATTCTAATTAGGCGGTGGCTGGCATTGACAAAAACTCTTAGGCATCTCACAATGGAGAGGTGATATGGTCAACCAAGCTTTTGCACTATGTTAGATGTTTGGATTTCTTATTATAAGAGTAATTAGTTTGTGTGGAAGTAATGTAAAAAAAATGGCATGATTTTAGATAAAATCTTGTGCAAGGGATATAGATATATGTAAAAAGGGATTATGTATTTATTTTATTTTTTCAAGAATACTATTGTGCATTTGATGGTTATTGTTTTTTAATTATAAGCAAAATTTGAATGAATGTAAAAGTTTCTATTGCAATGTAAAAAATGGTTATTATTTTAGAAAAACTAAAAGTTTTATATGGATGTATCAAGTAAAAAGTTTTAATGTCTTTTTAAGTATAAAAGATGTTTATTATTTGTTAATTTTGCATTGATTTTATTTTTAAATAGATTTTGTTAGTTATTTATATATATATATTTTTTAAAATATTTAGTTTTTTTTTAATGTTTACATAAAATGTTTTTATAATAAATTGAAATAGTTATATAAATATTAAATATTCATATTTCCCAAATTTTATAATGTTTTCTTTTAATTTTTATATAAAATGTTTAAATTAACAATAATTTATTAAAAAAATTATTTATTAATTGTTTTTAAAATATATTTAAAATAATAATATTTTATTAATAATAACTAAGTTGATAAGGGTTAATATCTTAGAATTTTGGGTTATCTTCGAGGGATCAAAATTGTAGTGTTTGCTTTTCAAAAGTCTAAGTAGTCATAGCACAGTAAATTAATTTTTTATATGCAAAATGAAGTTCAAAAAAAAAATACTTGTCAAATTTCAAATAAAAACTATTTTTAATTTTTCATTTGAAGAGGAGAAAAATTAAAAAATTTCCTATAATATATTATACTTTTCAAAACATATCATACTTTTAATAATCTTTATATAGATTTTTTATCCACACATAAAAAAATATTTCAATTTAAATTTTGTTAAATAATTAAAATAATATATATTTATAAAAAATAATGATATTACTCTAACTTAAATAAATAAAATAATATATGTTTATATAAAAAAATACATATTATAAATCACTTACTATTTACTATTTAAGATATGTAACTTAGTTCTAACTAATTTTAAAAATATTTATGAAATTATGAGGTATTCACCTAACACATTCAACCAAACCTTATTCTTTCTTTTTCTTTAGTAACAAGAGGAAAAAACTTCTTTGTCCCAATATATGGATCAACTAAAATTAGCTCATCCAACTTTCCCATTTACAATCATATCTTAGATAGGTTTTCCCACTATAAGGCCTTTCTAGCTGTTTTTTATTTTTCATTCCATTTTTTTAAGGGAAGGATTTTGATGTTAGCAGCCCTTGTTTAGTTTTTATCCTAGGTTTGCATCCTCCTCCTAAATGCGTGCATGTTTGTATTTTAAATTGTGTGATATTTTAAATTATTTTTATATATTTTTTAAAATAAAATGTTATTATTATTATTAGTTTTCAAATTGATAGGTTGCAAGTACTTTAAATTCATCAAATCCGATGACTTTCTAGGATACAGGTGAAGAATAGGCTTGTCAAAATTATTCCAGGATTATTACAAGAATAGAAACATGATAACAGAAAAATGTAAGAAATTGAGACAATATTTCAAGTTCAATTTTGTATTTATTTGCTGGCAGATGTTCTAACCAATTTAAATAAGTTAAGTGAGCGGTTTCAAAAAGAACATATTGATATAACATCTTTTGGTATGTAATTACATATTCTTATTAAACTTCTGTGTAGAAGATTCTTGTGAGATATGTTTGGAGCAACATCTCACCATGTTTCATATTTATTGAAAAAAACATAACAAGGAAAGTTGGAGTTTATTGATAATACACGTGCTTCACATGTGCATTTTCTAAGATTTGAACCTATACCTAATTCCGACTTGGTTCAATTACTATGGAGGATTGTATTCATTTGGTTAAATCACGTGTCCAACATTTTATTGATTCTCTCAATGAAAGGTTTATAGATTTTCCTACATTCAATGTAGCAAAACTATTTAGTCCTTTTTCATACTTTGAAGAAGAGGATAATAGAGATTCTAAAATAAAATGATCATTGAGACACCTTTGTGAAAAATTGATACTAGAGATGAAATGGAAATTTTTACTATTACTCTGCATTGGGCATATCCAATGAAAATCATGATTGGAAAATGGGAGCAATGTGGAGGAGAACCCGAGTGGTGTGAATCATATCCAAATTTAATGAAATTGTGGTGAATTGTTCTTAGAGGAGAACCCGAGTGGTGTGAATCATATCCAAATTTAATGAAATTGTGGTGAATTGTTCTTACTCTTTGTCCTAGCATTGCTAGTTGTGAAAGAGGATTCTCTAAGTTGAACCGCATAAAAAATGATGATAGATCTAGACATTGTCTAGAAACATTATACACGTTAATGTTTTTATCTATATAAACATCTCAAGAATTAAATGAGGTATATTGAAATGCAATTTATGAAACTTGGATAGGAATGGAGACACGAAGACCTCTTTCACTAGGGGAAAGAATTTAATATGTCATAATGTTTTATTCCAATTTTGTAGAATTCAACATTTTAAATAATATTTTTATTATTCAAAAATGTTGTTAAATAGAACTATATATGAGAATAAAGACTTATCCCATGTTATTAAACATATTATTATTAAAGGGATTATAATTCAATTTTATGGAAAAATGAGTATATTTTGATGATTATACTTTAAAAGTTCTATCTATGAGATATAATATTTTTATTTTCATACGAAAAGAATATTTTTTTTATCTTGTCAACAAAGAAGACCTATTATTAATAGGTTAACACTTCATATTTATGTTTTTAATGCATAGACCACAATGAGACAAGTGTATTCTATATTGATTCTATGAAAGTTGTTCAAAATTCATAATTAACAATTTCAAAAAAATAAAATATAGCTTAGTTAGCATGTGATAAGTACCATTAATGATATTTCAAAAAATTAAACATCAACTTCAACATGGTAATTAATACTCCATTCATGATGATGCAACTAACCGATTACTAATACATGTAATCAATTATTAGATATACAACTATTAGCTTAACTCATGATCATACAACTTTTACTTGAAATGCAATCTCTCATATATTAACGTTTAAATTAACTATTAGATACAACTATCAGTAAAACCATGTACCATCCAATAAGCTTTTGATTTTGTGTTTTAGTATCATGAGAAAAATTAGTAAAGTAATGTGCTAAAAGGATAATGGGCTCAATCCAATCTATAAATATGAATAAGTGAGGGTGAAACATATTAATCTTATTAATATGGTAGTTGGTTGTTACTAGTTAATTTAATGGAATGAAACATTAAAAATAAATATTATATCAATCACACCACAATTGGTATCATGTTGATGGATAAAAAAGATTATAAAAATTCACATTAAATGTTTTTCAAGTAATTTAAAAAAAATGGAACTACAAAAAAAGGGAATAATATAATTTTTTTTTACTGTTAACAAATTAAAAGATTTATAAAAAACAATTTAATATTTTTTTTTACCCAAAGACATCATTTGGAAGACATCAAAGTTTCCCACAGCAGCAACAACAAATCCATTCTGGTGATAACTAAGACAGAAAAACTCAACAAGTCATATTCATTTAATTGTGCTGCTCTCATTCTTCTTTCTTTGTCGGATTTTCTTTTGTCATCAAAATGAGTAATGTGTGACATTCAAGGAAGATTGACTTTAAAAATGCAGGAATAAAATAGTAGTAATTTTTTATCAGTATTTGTTGAGCACGAATCTATATAGATGCACATACATAATCACCCCATAAAAAATAATTAAAATGTAAAATAGCTTTTACTTAGCTTCTTTCAAAAAGAATAAAATATCAAGCTTCTTACAATATCATCCTCTACCACGATGTACAGTTAATGGTGGTGCTGTTCGAAATGATTGTACTGATGTAGTTGGTTCTTAATCAAAACATTCACTCCATAAAACGGAACAACCAACATACAATTTATTACCACACGAATGTGACCATGTGTCGACGATTATGTAATAACAATTGACACATGTATTTATCAGGTCATCTTGCAACGATGTATACAAAAAGTTGTTTACACAAATCAAAATTTTGAAGGCATCAAAGTGTCTAGACTTATGTTATTGTGTCACTCTAATTTGCTTTTCTGTCACGATGATGACGACGAAGGATAACAAATATTGTTTCCAATGTTTGGGATTTGAGACTTATTAATATATTTCCTCGGAGTAAGCTATCTACCCGATAATTTGCACTGGGGCCCACCGGATGCAGTTGAGTGATAGCTTACTCCTTTAAACCAAAGCAGCAAACCAAAGCAAGTTTCTCTAGGGTTTCTTTTACTTTTTTCCATGCATTAAATAATAAGACTGAAATTCCCAATTCTTAATGTTACAACAAGGCTTCAGCAGTTAATCAATGGCTTCGGAAGCTGGACGTGATTCTTTCACAAGTGGTGCAACAGTGCACAATTGCTCCAAAGAATGTTGTTATTTTCCAATTTCAATCAAGTAGAAAGATCACTCATCTGATTTTAGATATCAATGAACATCTCAAATTGTCTCCTTTGGTTGAGTGGGCCTGAATTCGTGAACTCTTGAATGAACTAAAGCAAGAAATTGGAAGAAAGCTCTTGAGAATGAATCTGGATGAATAAGACTATCTAAGAAAAGAGAAAAAAATGAAAGAAAACGTAGACAAACATGCCTTGGTTTGCTCCAAATTTTTGTTTGTAACAGAGTAAGCTATCACTCACGGCGTTACGTGGGCCCCGATGCAAATGGTCGGGTAGATAGCTTAGTTCTATTTCCTCTTTTCCCCAATTTCTTTTACCCACGTCATTGAAGTCACATAGTTATGGACAATTAGAACAAAAATGGGGATCTAATATCATACAGAATTTGCTCTGCATTTGGAAATTCGCAATATTGTGCAGCTCCCCAATGAAGTGAGAGTGTCACAACTGTTCGGGTTTTTTTTTTTTAAGATTTGGTGGGAGAACCATCATATGCGAAGAGATTATGTTTTGTGTAGGGTTTGGCAAGTTTGAATGGTTAACATATATCTCGAAGTCTAGGTTGTCAACTCGTTTGTGGAAGATAAGACTTAGTTAGGATGGCATACTAGCTTGACTAATAATGGCTTATTGAGCGAAAACAATTGATGAGGCACTAGGGTTGACGACTTGTTAAATAAGAATATGATAGTCTATGTGTTGGATGGTTTATTGCCCATGCTGGGACAAGGAATTGAGGTGTGAACCAAGGGTATGCAAATGCCTTGTATTTGGAGGGGCATGGCCTTCAAGCATTGCCAAGTGTTAGATTAGATGGATGGAAACATCATCATATATTGGGTGGCCAGCCCAATGTGCTAGCTTGGGCGAAGGCATGACAACATTTCCTATGGTGAAAGAAGCAAGTTAATATTACCCAAGTATATTGTACATATGACTTGGGTTTTGTCACGATGTGTCCATGACGCATACACCACGTGATACAAGTGATTGTTGGTCGTGCCTAACTAACAAGGACACACTCATGTCGAATGACGACTAGTGGTATGGGATGCTCAAAGGGAATGGTAAGTCTAACGCCATTATACATGGTAGTAGAGCCATGCTCAAATGTGGGAATTATGTAATTTTATCTTCACTACCAACACCCCCGTCATTGGGATGTTGTAATGGTAGCACATTGACGAGAAATGAACTTATATTTTAAGTGTCAGAGAATGTCGCAACCTTAGGCTTCTAGAAGGACTTTGGTTTGTGAACCCTCACATGAGAACAAGATGTGTCGGATAGGACTTAGAAAGTATGCATGGCCAACTAATATTTGGTATCCTTGGTGGCCAACACTTGTGTGGGAGATGCGAGTTGGTTAGGAGCACCAAGGATGGCTTGTTGAGTGATGTTAGGAAACCTTTGAGGTCCTGAGGTTCATAATGAGAAAGATAAAACCACAATTGGAAATGTCTTGGATGGTGTGTCACTAGTGCTAGCAAAAGACATGGAGGTGTTAAACGAGGGTATCCAAACATCTCATGTTGGTAGGGGAATGACCTTTGGACATCGTCAAGTGTTGGACTATATGGATGGCATCATTATCATACGTTGGGTGGTTGGTTTTTTTACTATGGTATCTTGTCGAAAGGTGTAACAAGGTTTCATGTGGTTGGGTGGCTATGGCATTGCATCACTTATGGTGAAACAAGCATGTTCATATTCTGCAAGTATAATGTATGTTTAGCTAGGGTTCAGTTAGGACATGTTGATATGGCATAGTCCACATTATACAATCTATTGTTGGTCATTACCAACTTTCAAGGTCATGATAGTGTTGTGCGATGACTAGACTTCTTAATTGGCATGAGACACTCAAAAGGAACGATAAGTCTAGCCTCATTATAGAGATGTTATTGGAAGGTGGTGGTGGTTTAGTGAAGGATTAGAAATTATACCCATTGGTAGGCTCGAATACACATTCAATGGTTGTATTCCTTCTCATTCCCTTGATGCACACAAATTGTGAAGGATACATTATTATTTCTTCCCACTCCAAGTCTTTCAATAATGGTCACAATGGCCAATCTACAAATCCACATCCCAAAGATCATTCTCTAATTTTGGACAACAACTCCTTAGGTCATATCCACCTTTGCACCATCCTTTGAACCTCATTCAATTATCTTTGGTATGAGAACATTCTTCAATCGGTAGGAAGTGGTGAACTTCAACATTTCTTGATTGCCACAATCCTTAACAACATTAGCTAGATGAGTGCCAACTTCCCTAACAAACTTCAATACTCATCTTCAAGCTTATTTTTGGTAAACAATGTTCATGTCTTCGTATTTAATGCAACATTCTAGGGACTACTACACCAAGGAACCTTCTAGAGTATGATTCCATTCTTAAACCAGGAGGAATTGATGTATTTTAGCCTTTTAGTTATGCAGTATCTTTCAAGAGTCTCAACCTATTCATCAATAGTTCCCCCACAACACTTCATCATTCCTCCACATTCACTAAGGTACAACAAATTTGTTTGTAAACACATAAGTTCTTTGACCTCTTAATAGTGACCTCCAACTCCTTTCTTTATAGCATATCCACATTAGTTGTGCTCTTTCGGTTCTTTGCATATTAAGACTATCGAGAAAAAGAATCAACACTACAAACTTCCATAGTGCCAAAATATCCTTTAAGATTAGCCATTCGCTATTATTCCTTTTGTTATGCTCCATTGTCATCCCTACACTAGGATGAAAGTGGGGATGTTTTTTTAACTAAATCAAGAGGGACTTATGTAGATAACAACTTGGGAAACCTTCCCAAGGATTTCACATCATTCATAATAACCATGTACAACTCTACTGACCTAGAAAATTAAATAATAACAGGGTTCAAAACCCTCTTGAGGTGTGCTTAATAGGTAAGAGGTTAAGATGGATCCATGCTAGTTTTTGTGTACAACATATATATATTATATACAAAGTAACAAAAATATCCCCACCAGAGGAGCACCTTGTGTCTCCCAGAACGAAGACTAGATAACCTCTATTCACCAAAGAAGATTCCCATGGCTTCCTGCTGCCTTGTCTTTAGTTGGCTCAAAAGGATTTGTGGCAGAAACCACAAAGGAGTGGTGTATCCTAAGTTCTAACACAATGGTTAATGAATTTCCAGGTGCGTATAATTTCTTGCTAGTCCCGCCCCTACTTTGTAAGAGTATTGTGTCAGTACATGTCTGTGAAATATCAGTGAAATACACCCATCTTGAGACATTTTGTAAATTTCTTATATAACCAATAATCTTGTCTCTAATTTTCCAAAAATTAAAACACTTACATGTAGTGGCCTACCATGTGTGTGCCATACCATTGCTACAATTTTGTAAAATTTAGAACAATGCAATAGAAATAGCTTCTTAATGAATGGATTAGCTGCCTACTATAAACATAGATCCAATCTAAAATTAGAATCTTGAAAAGGTGTGCTATGTATAGAATATATATGTAAACAATTTCAATGTTTCCACTTTATGGCTACAAATTCATTTCTTACAAAAATTTCGGGTTCAAAACTAACAACAATGCTCATTCAAATTCTTTGTCATATTAAGCAAATCATACGAGTTTCCTTTCAAGAACCAAACCATGTTCTTCCACATTTTGTCTACTAAATATGCAATGACCTTCGATCCATCTTTCACAATCATATATTTAAAAATACATAAAGATCTTGATGCTTTGAAGGAATTTTTGCTTCTTTTTTAGTATTTAACACAATCTTGAAAAGGAAGGACAAGCTCGAATGTAATTGGCAGTAATCTCCGATCCATATTTCACAATCATATCCTTAAGACTACAGAAAGATCTTGATGCTTTGAAGGCATTTCTACTTCTTTTTCAATATCTAACACAATCTTGAAAAGGAATAACAATCTCTAATGTAATTGGCAACAACTTTTTGCTCTTGTTCTATAGAGCATTATTCGCACCGTTCTCCATTTTTTTATTCCATGAACTTTTCCAACTTTATAGAAAACCTAGTTTCTTCACATTGAGATGATCCTTGTTGGCCTCTAAAATGCCTTGTTTTATCAGACTCTAATCTCTTAACAATCGATTCTTGTCCATGCCTCTCTTAAACTTCAATTATCTTAAGAACCAGATTTCCAAACTTCCCCTTTTCCTCCATGGCTAAATCATCAACCATCTCTTTCTCTTCTATGTTGGACATTGGAAAACCATTTTTTTTCTCCAGCATGACTTTTTCTATGTTCTTCTATTGTATACAGTTGAAGATAATACTCTTTTTTGAAGTTGCATTGAGATGCCTTTTGCTCTTGTTCTGTAGAGCATTGTTGGCACTGTTCTCCTTTTTTTCTTCCATGAACTTTTCCAACTTTATACAAAAGCCAGTTTCTTCACATTGAGATGATCCTTGTTGGCCTTTAAAATTCCTTGTTTTATCAGACTCTAATCTCTTAACAATCTATTATTTTCCATGCCTCTCTTAAACTTCAATTATATTAAGAACCAGATTGCCAAACTTCTCCTTTTCCTCCATGGCTAAATCAACAACCATCTCTTTCTCTTCTATGTTGGACATTGGAAAACCATTTTTTTTCTCCGGCATGATTTTTTCTATGTTCTTCTCTTTTAGACACTTGAAGGTAATACCCTTTTTTGAAGTTACATTGAGATGATTTTTGCTCTTGTTTTGTAGAGCATTGTTGGCACTGTTCTCCATTTTTCTCTTCCATGAACTTTTCCAACTTTATACTAAATCTAGTTTCTTCGCATTGAGATGATCCTTGTTGGCCTCTAAAATGCCTTGCTTTATTAGACTCTAATCTCTTAACACTTTATTCTTGTCCATGCCTCTCTTAAAATTCAATCATCTTAAAAACCAGATCGCCAAACTTCCCCTTTTCCTCCATGGCTAATTCAACAACCATCTCTTTCTCTTCTATGTTGGACATTGGAAAACCATTTTTTTCTCTGGCATCACTCTTTCTATGTTCTTCTCTTGTAGACACTTGAATATAATACCGTTTTTTTGAAGTTGCATTGAGATGCTTTTTTCTCTTGTTCTGTAAAGCATTGTTGGCACTGTTCTCCATTTTTTTCTTCCATGAAAGTTTTGAACTTGATACAAAAGCCAGTTTCTTCACATTGAGATGATCCTTGTTGGCCTCTAAAATGTTGGTTTTATCAGACTCTAATCTCTTAACACTCGGTTATTGTCCATGCCTCTCTTAAACTTCAATTATCTTAAAAACCAAATTCCCAAACTTCCCCTTTTCCTCCATGGCTAAATCAACAACCATCTCTTTCTCTTCTATGTTGAACATTGGAAAACCATTTTTTATCCGGCATGACTCTTTCTATGTTCTTTTCTTGTAGACACTTGAATATAATACCCTTTTTCAAAGTTTCATTGAGATTCCTTTTTCTCTTGTTCTGTAGAGCATTGTTAGCACTGTTCTCCATTTTTTTCTTCCATGAAATTTTCCAACTTTATACAAAAGCCAGTTTCTTCGCATTGAGATGATCCTTGTTGGCCTCTAAAATGCCTTGTTTTATCAGACTCTAATCTCTTAACACTCAATTATTGTCCATGCCTCTCTTAAAATTCAATTATCTTAAAAACCAGATTGCCAAAATTCCCCTTTTCCTCCATGGCTAAATCAACAACCATCTCTTTCTCTTCTATGTTGGACATTCGAAAACCATTTTTTTCTCTGGCATGACTCTTTCTATGTTCTTCGCTTGTAGACAGTTGAAGATAATACCCTTTTTTGAAGTTGCATGAACCAAGGATGTGATCAGAATCAACATAAGAATCCATCGTTGGTATGGCAAGTCCAGAAATTAGGAATCAAAGAATCGCAACCCTAACCCTAATTTTTTTGTAAATCTATATTTAAAATTTAAAAAAGAAAAAAGGAAATCCACATCAAAGCACATGATTTGTTTAGTTTTTATATTAATATTAGGGAATGTGATTTACAATTGGTTAATAGAATATACTAAACTAGCATCTCTAGTCCTCATGAAACTTTAGTCGCCAAACTGTTGTAGAATTCCAAAAAAATAATGAGACCAACACATCCTACCATGCTCAAAAAATTTCTCAGCTAAAAACCCTCTCATTAATGAAATACAACAGTAAGAACATAAAATGTTAAAAGGTAATTTATCTCTCTCTCTTGCCCGATTCTGTCCAATGGACTCACTGAGTTTGACCAAAATTCCTTTAATCCTTCCTAGTATGCCTAATGAACTCACCAAGTTTGACCAAACTTCCTTTGATCTTGCCTAGTCTATCTGACGGACTCACTGAGTGTGACCAAACTTCCTTTAATCCTGCCTAGTCTATCTTATAGACTAACTGATTTTAACCAAACTTGATTTAATCTTAGGTAAACTATCTAGTGGAGTCCCATGTTACTAAACTTCAAGAGTAGTCATACTGTGACCTATGCATATCTAGACTAACAAGTCTAAGAGTGTCAACAATGAAGTGACTTAAGAGCCTATCAAAGGTGCTAATAATTAATAAATTATCATTAACTTGTTGAGTACATGTCCTATGGCATTTCCAATTGCCATGACTAGTTACCTAGGCAATCTAGTAGATGCTGTGGTGCTAAAAGCACACCGCAATTAAAATTAAGGTGATGCATGTTATATTCATGATATAAATTATCGACATTGAAATCTTCCATAGTTATTTCACCGGCATCAAATCCACATATGCAACCTGCAAGATGTCCTAAGTCAAGTACGGTTGTCCTATCAAACCAGGTGAATAATCTTAGCAACTTGCAAGATGTCCTATACATGGCCTAGTCATATTATCTCAAGACAAGTAATAGTATTCTTTAGATTTCATCCACTGGCATTCACAGTTAGTTTCCCAAACTATTGTTGATCTATGATCCAAATAGTTTCCAGATAATATTAAGTCGCTTTTACGGGACAAAATGACAAATATCACAAAAACCTTTTGTGGCAATTAATTTGATACAATATGGCTGAATGCCAATATGCAATTAAATGGAAGAATATGTACCATAGTAAAAGACTCGATACAATGTCCTAAAGGATATTCCACTCGCAAAGTTTGGAAAAGAAACCAACCAGATAAAAAATGATGTTTATTTCCACATTTCTCTCACCCCCTTCCCATTAAACCACAACTTAAGACCACCACTATCAATCACAAAATGCCATTGTTTCTTGACAAGGAGAGATAGATACAAATAGTCGACCATATTAGATAAGCCAGATCCATATATACCATGGATAGGACATCTTGCAGGTTGCTAAGGCCCACATGAAGAAAAAAACCCTGTTGGGGCAATAACAACACCCCAACAAACCCCTTTGACTACTATTGAAATAAAGCTCACTGTACATGTAAAAAGACAATAATGTAACCACTGCAAGCATTACTAATCAAATATTTTCTAATTCAATAACTGATATACTAGTAATGCAGCTACTTCAAGAATTTCTCTCTGATGTCTAATAATTCTCTTCATGCAACAACTAGCATGAACATTCGTAGTGAAAAAGGACAACTAACACAAACAAGCCTATTCAATAATGTTGTATGCTCCATAGAAACATGAAATGCATTTTGATATTTAATATAAACATGTGATAACACATTTCCATGGATGCTTGTGTTCCTCAGAACTGTTGTTGGTTGATGTGTAAGGAAGGGAAAGTGTATAACTCAAAGGTCTCATGCTCTAGACTATTTAGGAAATGTTAAAGAATTTGATGGAAGATTGCTCTATTTTAGGAAATGTTATAGAATTTGATGGAAGACTGCTCAATTTTAGTGGTGACAAAAAAAAAACATCATTGTCCACAATTTGGATATCAAGAAACTATTTCCAACAAAAAAAACTATTTCTGGAAGAGTAGAAAAAAGATCATCATGACAATTTGGTAATGGTGAAAACAAACCAATATTCTTACAATACTTGACAAACAATTATCCCATGTGATCAAATATAAACACATGTATATCCTTTGGTAAAAATGCTAATAACTAATAAAGTTAATTGACTCCATACTAGAAACAGATTGAACCGTATTCAATGGGCTATGCAACACTGCATGCAAGACAAAGACCTTTGGGAGGGGTTTTAAAGACAAATTGTTTTTTCAATAGTCCTAACCACTGTCAGACAACTCATTTTATTGCATTCAAATAGTAGGAGATTCAAACCTTGTATCTATAAATGATTATTAGATATCAAAGTAATTTTCATAATAAATCTGATAAAGGAGGAAGTGCTCATAAAGAAATTTCATATCACAAACTAAATCAATATAGATGCAAGGTAGCAGTATTGGCTCATATATACCAAAGCCTAGATCTTAAATGGAGGACTTCACTTTACTAAACAACAAAATGAAACCCATATCATGCATGGAATAAACAATTGTTCCTTCTATATTTATGAACATGAACAAAAATTTCTACCATAAAATTTCTAACTGTCCTATAACTAAGAGCTCAAATCAGTAAAAAGTTTGAAAGAGGGGTAGTATAGAGAAAGGCTAGCAGAATGGAAAAAAAGAAAACACAGCAATATGGTAGTAAAAGTAAGACAGAATGCAGATAGAATATGGCAGTTTAGGATGGTTGGTGTTAATATTAAAGACAAGGATGGCCTAGGAAGTGTCTCTGATTCTATGAAAGAGCTCTAGCTAAGGATTTTGAATTTTTGAATAAAGAAAACACATGAAAAGTGTGTACTATACAGATGAAGAGGTATATAGAGCAAAATGGTTTTCAATGATGTGGAGCACAACCATATCCAGAATAGGAAGAAAAATGTTTTTGACAATGAGGAACAAAACTATCTTCATAAATTGTTGAAGGTGGGTTCAGAAATGGATTTTGCAGGGAATAAATGTTAAACTAGTTAAGGGTGGTTAAAAGTGTACAATTAATATGGTGCCTACAATGTTTCACATCCTACCATTCAGATGATGATGCTTGTGTGCACATTTGCGCATGTATTCCAGGGCACACAACAACATTTTGTGCCAGGCACAATTGACCGAGTTGAATGGTACTAGTGGTCCAAGGAAACATGTAAAGGAAAAAATAGCATAGTTACCAGATTTTCCTTGTGGCATTTGGCACCTGCGTCTGATTCTACCCAAGATCAGGGAAATTTTGTGTCTGTATTGGATTTTTCCTCTCCACGGGGTGTCACCTATTAGAAATCGCCCTCCTCGAACACTGTGAACCCCCCACAACCAAATCCAGAAAAGGGTGGAAAAAATGATATGCATCAGAGAAACCGCCCTCCTCCAACACTGCTATGCACCAAAGAAAACACCCTTTTCCAACATTGTAAACCCACCACAAACCCATGACCAAGTCCAAAAAATGGTGGAAAAAAAATGCTATGCACCAGAGAAAACGACCTCCTCCTACACTGCTATGCACCATAGAAATGACCCTCCAAATACAGAAAAAAACGATGGAGAAAACCCTTCGGAGCAAGAAGCATCATGCAGCAGGCTTATGGTAGAGGAAAAAACAATGGAGAAAAACCCTATGCAGCTTCACGCAGGCTTATGGTAGAGGGGCTGGAAATGCTTTAAAATAAAATATGCCCTATCATATTGGATATTTATATAGTAAATAAAACACCCTTTTTACCCTTAATATAACACCAATATATTGGTTTAGAATTTTTTTATTTTTAATCCCCTAATATGAATGAACATGATATCATATTGGTCCCTAGGTGACGCCCCCGTGTAATGTGTTGAGAGCCATTTTTCAGCAGATGCTTCAGCACCTTCCATTTTCTTGCAAAAACAGATTTTGGTGTTTCTGGATAGAAATAAATGTAAACAAAATTAGTATATTGGTTTTCTTCCTTATATGCGAGTGAGATAATCAGGCCTAGTGTTTGGAAACTCGCTCTGATAGAACATGTAACATACCTAAAAAATCATAAATAAATAAATAAAATTATCTACTGTAAAGATGTTATAATTCATAATTCATAATTACTTTAATTAGTTGTAAGAGTCATGTACTTAGATATCACCATCTAGCTTACTTTGTGAGCTATCGTCAAGACATACTTTGTGACATAAAAATATGAATTAAGGATGTGGTTGAACTTGGCAATTTGTCGTTGTCGTTTGTTTGATTCTACTCTTGAGTTTCCCAAGGAATGGGTCATGGTCTTACTTAGTCATCATGACTAATGCATGAACCTCTTTTTCACTATGTCACTAGTACAAAATGAGGAATTAGCCACTAGGTGACTAAAAATTAAAGTCACCACAGGGTTTTCAAGTGATTTACTACTAAATATGAGCAATTTTGATTGTCGCAACTATAAACAACTAAAATTAACCACTAATTTAGTCACTAGTTAACAAATATGACTAGATAATACGTGACAGAGTTAAAAATGACTAACATAAACATCTAATTTAGTCATGACATAAAAAATGACTAGCTAGAAGAATATGAATTAGTCATTTTTAATTGTCATGGAAAATTACAAATTTTACAATGAAGTAAAAATTTTGTAAATTCTCTACCTTCTATTAGTAATATTGGTTCCATGCACCTCGATCTTCAGAGATCCAACAAAGAAATTGCATGAATTTTCTCTTGACCATCTTTATCCCTGCTGCACCATTGAAGCAAACCCGATTAAACGCTTCCAAAGGAAAATTATGTTCATACGTCAATTACAAATTAGGTACTAGAACCAATACCATATCGATACCTAGATAGAAGTAGCATATCCGTACATCCCCTCGAGAACAAACCATTTGAATGTGCCTCCTCCACATAGACTTCCCAAATTCACCCAATGCATGGAAGAAAACATGTCAATTTCGGATCTGTGTGATGAAGGTATCGTTTGACCCTTTCTCCCCTGTTTTTGCACTAGATACCCTAGTTTTGTAGATGATAGGCCCATTTAGGATATTGCAATGACCATTCAGAGCTCTTCAAATGTATGGTTCTTACCACTCATATTGTGTTCGTCACTCCAATCAATAACCCATTTTTATGGCCTTTTACAGGTATTAATGCTGCCGAAGTTACTAGTTCCACTTTACATTCACAATTATCACCATCTACAGCCTATCCGCTCATAATCATATGCATTTTGAGCTTTCAGCCTGGGAAAAGCATGAGCACCCTCCTGCAATGCCACTATTTGCAAAGGTCACTGGATTTCGCACATCGACATTCCTCACATGCTCCAAAGGAAAACTAAAGGAGACATTAGAAGAAGTGAATAAAATTTGCAAGGAGGTTTACTTATTGCAGATGTCATTGTATAGAAGGGGTCGAACGATACCTTTATCCCATAGTTTTGAATTTGACGTGCTTTTTTGGCCATGCATTGGATGCATTTGGTAATTCTATGTGTGGGAGTCACATTCGAATGGCCAGTTCTTGAAGGGATGTAGGTCCCTCATATGTGGTTGTCATCGGTCATCATCTCGTAGAGTATTGATTAGATGTTGGTATCATTCGGAGTCGATTATTTAGATGAGAAGTGGAGATGACGACCAGATTCCGGGCCAAATCATCGACTCCGTAGACTAATCCATTTATAAAACTAAAAAATTTATATGATAATTATTAAAAATATATAATATATAACCAATTAACATAGTTTATATAGTTTATATAATAAAATAATAAAAAATAAAAAAATATATATATAGGACCATAGCCTGACTCTTCTGATGTAGTTAAAGGTTATGAATAATTTTCCAAGCTTCTTCTCTATGGAAGAGGGCCAAAAAGTTGGGGTAGAAGTATCTAAGGAACGAGTAAAATATACTTTGTCCCAGTTCATTAAAGATCTTACACTACCTCTATATCTCATGCATCCTTATTACTCAGTGAGGATGTTGACTCTTTGGTTTGGGAGAAAAATGTTTCGACTAGAATGGTTACTGTGAATCATTCCTATGAAGTTTTAGTGACCTAGAGGAACCTCAATTCTCCAATATGGTGGTTCAAGGGGGTTTGGAAAGGCTCTATGCCACTAAAAGTCAAATTTTTTTGCTAGTTACTTCTCCACAACAAAATTCTGGTTTGGAAAAATCTTCAAAAAAGAGGATATTTTGGTTTAAGCATGTGTTCCTTGTGCAGATCCCACTTAGATTCAGTTGAACACATTTTTTTGCATTGTTCTTATTTCAAAACAGTTTGGAGAGAGGTTAGTTGCCACTTTTCTTTCTCCTTCAATTGGGATCGAAGATCTATTGAAGAGTGTTTTCTCTCTTGATTCAAAATCATAAATAAGTGCGAGTTTCTTCCTTATTGTGTGTTGGCGAAACCCACCAACAAAGCTTCATCGACAAGGTTTCCCACTCTATTGATGCCCTACAGTGCAATCTCCCTAAGCACCAGCCCAGGTAGGTTTTACCTTTCCCAGCATCGTCTACAGAGAAAACGAGGTCTCACCAGAGGCATTAAAGGGAGGGATGTTGGAACCGAGTTTCCAACAGTGGGAAAGGAGGATATGGGGATCCGACGGAGGGACACCATAACTTATGCAATGATCACATAGTATCGCAGCATTATTCATGGAACATTATTACACATAGCGCATCAAACAGTTATAGAAACTTAGATTGTACCCACATAAAAGCAACAGATCACATTGATATAGCAGAAAGAGACTGAATCACATCCATATTATGCCATTGTAACAGAACAGAGTTGCAGCATCATAATAGATCTATAACAACAGACAAGAATTGAGCCATACTCATTGTATTAACCTTGTGCAAATGTACCACATTACACAATTCTTCTCCAAAGCGGAATAAAATACAGTAATGTGGTACATTAAAAAAGCGGTTATTATTCCGCTTATCACGCCGATCTACCCTTGCAAGATACCACATGAGATTGCACGGTTGTCGCGATGATGCACAACTAAATTACCCCCAAACCCCTTTCCAACAGGCCCCCAACACATTTTTGTGGCTTTCCCTCAAGCGACATCAAGTTGACAGGGTGTGTACCGAAGTCTGGTCCTTAAAATATTCAAATTCCTGCACGATTTCCCAAACCTAAAGTTGGAATTTGCTGGCGATACTCTAAAAATTAGTCAAAGTTTGTTGGATGGGGTGCTCCTCACTAGCCTTGCTATCAAACATTTGTCCATTTTCTTGAATGGCCTAGAGCGTGGTGATGACCTTAACATCCAATTGGCCACCAATTTCTTGGAATTCATTGAGCTACTCGTGGCACTTTTGTTGGCATTCTTGTGCACGGGTAACTTGTTGCTGTAGATCCTTTAGTTCTGTGGCCCGAGTGATCTGTATCATCAGCGGCATGACCTTCAGCTACGTACTTAGGTTTTTTAGTTGGCCCTCTTCCTCTTGTGCCTACACAGTAAGTTGATCAAGTTGTTCATCCTGAACAATACTTTTCCAAAACTACATGGTTTCCTCCATCATAGTTTTAGCCTCTTTCTCCATGGTGCTAAACTGAGTGACAATGTCTTCAATGGAGGTCTTGCACTACGTAACCTGCTCTGGCAATGTTGTGGGTTTTACATAATCCTAGAGCAGCAAGTTATTATCCTGAAGTTGAACCAAAGTTTTCCCCAATTGCTTGGCCTTTTCTACTAGGGTGAGCCCTGTGGTGTTGTTAGAAATGTTCTGGCAGGCATCAGAAATAGCTTGTTCAACTTCACTGCACAGGGAACACAGCTATCCATGTTCAACATTTAAGTGGTCTTGTGCCTTCTTTAAGTTATTAATCTCTTCAGCAACCTTCCACTGCAACTCGGCCTGTGTTTCCTTCAAATGGTTGATTTCTTGTAACTTATCCTCTGTCAAATGCACATGGACCTGGTGCAACTACTCTGCTTCCTTCTGTAGCTTATCAGTGGTATTCTGGGACTGGACATACCCTTGAGTCAAATCATTTTTTGATACCTCCAATTCCAGTGCGGTGCCATGCTGCAACTCAACCAACACTATAGCTGGCAATTTGTTCGGATCCAAAGTCACACTCTGGATTGGGTGCAGCTATTGGTGAAATTATTCATATCTGGAATCGATTGTAGTCGGGGGAACTTGCACATTCCTAGCGTAGGGCTTAGTGCTGATCGATGGGTTGTCCTGTAGCAGAAGTCTTGCCGATATTTGTTTGGAAAAAAAATAAAAAATGGACTCTATTCTATTTCTTACCATGCCAAATTCTTCATCGTTGGATTTGTGGATCACCATAGTCACAGCCGTAGATGAATCCGTGATGGCTTTGATAAGTCATTGCAGCCAGTCTTCGATCCTTTATTTGGTACTGCTTCTTGCATTGTACTCCTGATGCTAGTTGCTGCGAGTCTCCTCCCGTATACACTATGATACGTCTTCAGGATCTGTCGATGACTCATTTTCAAAGTCATGGGTGCTCAATTCCTATGGGGTAGGTTCTTTAGGGATATTCGGGGGTAGCTCCGTAGCTAAATCCCCCTGGCTCACCTGGATGCACCAGTCCCTTGACCAATCTTGAACAATAGTATCCAAATATTCCATGGTGACTTTATAGGGAAATGGTAGCCACTGCCGATCAGGGTCCCTCCTGGCTTGAATATGAATGGAGTAGGGTCCAATAGAAAACTAAAGGATCTATTGATACTTGGCCATGAAATAGGAAGAAAATCTTGGAACAGCAACAATGGTGTCTTGCAGCGCTTACCAATAGACCCAGAAATGAATGGCACAGCCCACTTGTCGACTAGGCTCTTTGACCCATCATAGGTTCTAATAGCGGGCATCGCGGTGATCCTTGACTGCCTCAACCACCATTGGTTTGTAGTATTAAGGTTCCATCCAAGCAATAAGGGCGATAAGAATCAATAACCAACTATAGGAAAAGGGCCACCCAGTCTGAGCAGTCAACGCATATTCAAGAAACTGATTTAACAAAAATAGATACCAATTCATTTGTACCCCTTCAAAACATTTCTGGACACATGCGACAACACCCGAAGTGCATTGGACTGGCCGATTACTGCGAACAACCTTGCTGGCTAGGATTCTTATGCCAATGCACACCGCCTATGATTTAATGCTATCAATGCGATAAGCGTGACCATCCCATTGTAGACCAAAATGATCCTACAGCTGATTGGCAAGTTTCTTTTCCATATCTCTCCCTCGAATGTACTATGTTGGGTCCACCCCAACATTCGGTAAGCCATTAATGATTTCAATTGAGTCGACTGTAACTAGGATTGGCATAGTCAGCCAAAGCACCCCTCCATGGAAACACACCAACAATTGCTTCGCACAGGCATGTGCTTCATTCAAGCAGTTCAAGTGGGGCATATTGATGAGCCCCAATAGCCAAGACTTGTCTAACCCAATAGCCCATGGTTTCAAACTTCGCTAAATGGGGGCACCATGCACCGTGGAGATGGATTCATATGGCTCGTCCTAGACATCTTTAAGTAGGAGCAGGTCATGATCATTAAAATTGAGCCTGATCAAGGCAAGGATGATATCGATCGAGCATGTCATCCCTTTCGGTAGTGGTGGAAACTCTGGAGGGTACTTCTGATTCTTTGACAATTGTCATGGATTGGCCTTTGGACATGTAGGAGTGACGTATTGTTATCAACCAAAATGACACTTCTCCGTCTGAGTGCTGACACTTAATATGTTGGCACACAAAAGGACACTTATGGATTGAAGGTTTCCTAAACACTATAGATGGTCATGACATGAGATGCATTCACTATTCACCCAACTTGCCATTTTACCTTTTGATATGTTGATTACTGTATGCGACTCTTTCCACAACAACTCACTTATGTACGTGACTATTTCCACAGCAGATCACGTACTGTACGCAAGTATTGTTATTGCAACCTGCATACAGATCTATACACGGGTTTCACTTATAGAAACTCACGTGTCATATGCGGGTTTCAAGGATCAATACTCATGTATGCCTCCATTCGACATTAAAAATAATATATCATGATTAATGGAGATTTGTTAAGCCCTGATCATTAACTATCTTAATTGTTTCAACCTCCTCAACCTTTGAAACTGCTCTACTTCCTGAAGTATAAATAGAGGCCTTGGGGAGGCATAATCAATCATACTTGGAGAGCAAGGTTATGCTGGTGGTATATATTTAGAAGTATTTGGAGCAGCAAAACTCAGAATCCTTTGGTTCCAGAGGAGTCCTTGTTTCAGGTGTTGGGTTGTACACTTATCTCATTCACTATTGTTAATAAAGAGAATCCTTCTCCCAAATTTGTGTTGAGTCTCTTTCATGTATCATGGTTTGATGAATATTTATGATTAAGCACTCTATATATTTTTTATATAACTTGTCATATATACATGTATAAGATTGTACTTGGAGGATTTTCTCTTTGCAGGTGAAGGAGGTGCATCCCTGAAATATTTGGAGAGTAGCAATGTGGGAGAAGACAAAGCTTGGATCAACCATCGTTAATTGGGTGAGTTCATTATATCTTCCTATTTCCTTTTTGTACTTTAAAGCTGATTTCCTGCAAGTTTTAAGAGTAATTTGGTAACCCCAGACCCTCAGTTATAAGGGTGTTTATTCCTGAAAAACAAAACTGACAACTCTGCTGGGGAGCCTAGACTGCTATGGGTTATTTTTATTTACCATTGCCCAGTCTTTTCCTTGAGTGTGTGTGTGGTATCCTATCTTGGTTCATGATTAGGATAGTGTTTGAAGACCTTGAAATTTTTTCTTTTTATTAGAAAATTTTGTACCTCTACACGGGTTGCATAAAATACGGTAATGTGGTACATGAGATTGCACAGCTGTCGGGACGCTGCACAACTAACTTACCCCCAAACCCCTTTCGAACAGGACCCCAACACATTTTTGTGGCTCTCCCTCAAGCCACATCAAGTTGACAGGGTGTGTACCAAAGTCTGGTCCTTAAAATCTTCAAATTGCTGCATGATTTCCCAAACCTAAAGTTGGAATTTGCTGGCGATACTCTAACAATTAGTCAAAGTTTGTTGGATGGGGTGCTCCTCACTAGCCTTGCTATCAAACATTTGTCGATTTTCTTGAATGGCCTAGAGTGTGGCGACAAGCTTAACATCCAATTGACCACCAATTTCTTGGAATTCACCGAGCTACTCGTGGCACTTTTGTTGGCATTCTTGTGCACGGGTAACTTGTTGCTCTAGATCCTTTAGTTATGTGGCTCGAGTGATCTGTATCATCAGTGGCATGACCTTCAACTACGTATTTAGGGTTGTTAGTTGGCCCTCTTCCTCTTGTTCCTACACAGTAAGTTGATCAAGTTGTTCATCCTGAACAATACTTTTCCAAAACTACATGGTTTCCTCCATCATAGTTTTAGCCTCTTTCTCCATGGTGCTGAACTAAGTGACAATGTCTTCAATGGAGGTCTTGCACTACGTAACCTGCTGTGGAAATGTTGTGGGTTTTACATAAGCCTAGAGCAGCAAGTTATTATCCTGAAGTTGAACCAAAGTTTTCCCCAATTGCTTGACCTTTTCTACTAGGGTGAGCCCTGTGGTGTTGTCAAAAATGTTCTGGCAGGCATCAGAAATAGCTTGTTCAACTTCACTGCACCGGGAACACAGCTATCCGTGTTCAACATTTAAGAGGTCATGCACCTTATTTAAGTCAGTAATCTCTTCAGCAACCTTCCACTGCAACTCGACCTGTGTTTCCTTCAAATGGTTTATTTCTAGTAACTTATCCTCTGTCAAATGCACATGGACCTGGTGCAGCTCCTCTGCTTCCTTCTGTAACTTATCAGTGGTATTCTAGGACTGGAAATACCCTTGATTCAAATCATTTTTTGATACCTCCAATTCCAGTGCGGCGCCATGCTGCAACTCAACCAACACTATAGCTGGGAATTTGTTCGGATCCAAAGTCACACTCTGGATTGGGTGCAGCTATTGGTGAAATTCTTCATATCTGGAATTGATCGCAGTCGGGTGAACTTGCACATTCCTAGCGCGGGGCTTAGTGCTGATCGATGGGTTGTCCTGTAGCAGAGGTCTTGCCGATCTTTGTTTGGAAATAATATAAAAAATGGACTCTATTCTATTTCTTACCGTGCCAAATTCTTCATGGTTGGATTTGTGGATCACCATAGTCACAGCCGTAGATGAATCCGTGATGGATTTGATAAGCCGTTGTAGCCAGTCTTCAATCCTTGATTTGGTACTGCTTCTTGCATTGTACTCCTGATGCTAGTTGCTGCGAGTCTCCTCCCGTATACACTATGATACGTCTTCAGGATCCGTCGATGACTCATTTTCAGAGTCATGGGTGCTCAATTCCTATGGGGTAGGTTCTTTAGGGATATTCGGGGGTAGCTCCGTAGCTAACTCCCCCTGGCTCACCAGGATGCACCAGCCCCTTGACCAATATTGAACAATAGTATCCAAATATTCCATGGTGACTTTATAGGGAAATGGTAGCCACTGCCGATCAGAGTCCCTCCTGGCTTGAATATGAATGGATTAGGGTCCAATAGAAAACTAAAGGATCTATTGATACTTGGCCATGAAATAGGAAGAAAATCTTGGAACAGCAATGATGGTGTCTTGCAGCGCTTCCCAATAGACCCAGAAATGAATGGCATAGTCCACTTGTCGACTGGGCTCTTCGACCCATCATAGGTTCTGATAGCGGGCATCGCGGTGAACCTTGACTTCCTCAACCACCATTGGTTGGTAGTATTAAGGTTCCATCCAAGCAACAAGGGAGATAAGAATCAATAACCAACTATAGGAAAAGGGCCACCCGGTTTGAGCAGCCAACGCATATTCAAGAAATTGATTTAACAAAAATAGATACCAATTCATTTGTACCCCTTCAGCACATTTCTGGACACAAGAGACAACACCCGAAGTGCATTGGACTTGCTGACTACGGCGAACAACCTTGCTGGATAGGATTCTTATGCCAATGCACACCGCCTATGATTTAATGCTATCAATGCGATAAGCGCGACCATCCCATTGTAGACCAAAATGATCCTACAGCTGCTTGGTAAGTTTCTTGTCCATATCTCTCCCTCGAATGTACTATGTTGGGTCCACCCCAACCTTCGGTAAGCAATTAACGATTTCAATCGAGTCAACTGTAACTAGGATTGGAATAGTCATCCAAAGTGCCCCTCCATGGAAACACACCAACAATTGCTTCGCACAGGCATGTGCTTCATTCTAGCAGTTGAAGTGGGGCATATTGATGAGCCCCAACAACCTAGACTTCTCTAACCCACTAGCGCATGGTTTCAAAATTCACTGAATGGGGGCACCATGCACCATGGAGATGGATTCATATGGCTCGTCCTAGACATCTTTAAGTAGGAGCAGGTCATGATCATTAGAATTGAGCCTGATCAACGCAAGGATGATATCGATCGAGCATGTCATCCCTTTCGGTAGTGGTGGAAATTCTGGAGGGTACTTCTGATTCTTTGAAAGTTGTCATGGATTGGCCTCTAGACATGTAGGAGTGACCTATTGTTATCAACCAAAATGGCACTTCTCCGTCCGAGCGCCGACACTTAATATGTTGGCACACAAAAGGACACTTATGGATTGAAGGTTGCCTAAACACTATAGATGGGCATGACATGAGATGCCTTCACTATTCACCCAACTTGACATTTGACCTTTTTATATGTTGATTACTGTATGCGACTCTTTCCACAACAACTCACGTATGTACGTGACTATCTCCACAGCAGATCACGTACTGTATGCAAGTATTGTCATTGCAACCTACATACAGATCTATACGCGGGTTTCCCTTATAGCAACTCACGTGTCATATGCGGGTTCCAAGTATCAATTCTCATGTATGCCTCCATTCGACATTAAAAATAATATATCATGATTAATGGAGATTTGTTAAGCCCTAATCATTAACTATCTTAATTGTTTCAACCTCCTCAACCTTTGAAACTGCTCTACTTCCCTAAGTATAAATAGAGGCCTTGGGGAGGGCATTAATCAATCATACTTGGAGAGCAAAGTTATGCTGGTGGTATATCTTTAGAAGTATTTGGAGCAGCAAGACTCAGAATCCTTTGGTTCCAGAGGAGTCCTTGTCTTAGGTGTTGGGTTGTACACTTATCTCATTCACTATTGTTAATAAAGAGAATCCTTCTCCAAACTTTGTGTTGAGTCTCTTTCATGTATCATGGTTTGATGAATATTTATGATTAAGCACTCTATATATTGTTTATATAACTTGTCATATATACATGTATAAGATTGTACTTGGAGGATTTTCTCTTTGCAGGTGAAGGAGGTGCATCCCTGAAATCTTTGGAGAGTAGCAATGCGGGAGAAGACAAAGCTTGGATCAACCATCGTTAATCGGGTGAGTTCATCATATCTTCCTATTTTCTTTTTGTACTTTAAAGCTGATTGCCTGCAAGTTTTAAGATTAATTTGGTAACCCCAGACCCTCAGTTATAAGGGTATTTATTCCTGAACAACAAAACTGACAACTCTGCCGGGGAGCCTAGACTGATATGGGTTATTTTTATTTACCATTGCCCAGTCTTTGCCTTGAGTGTGTGTGTGGTATCCTGTCTTGGTTCATGATTAGGATAGTGTTTGAAGACCTTGAAAAATTTTCTTTGTATTAGAAAATTTTGTACCTGTACACGAGTTTCTCTTGCATAAATTCACGTACACAAGCCTGCATATGCAGGTTGCTCTCTAGGACAGTCGCATATAGTACATGGGTTTCCCTTATACATAGTCACGTACAAGCCTTAGCATTGGAATTTTTGGGTTAGGGTTTTCTCTTCCCTATCCCTCTATAAGCTCTATTTTCTATTTGGTCTTCCTTATAAGCACTATACTGCGAGTTTGATGACCTTGTTAGACACACCTTGTGCTTTCTTGTAAATCCCTTTAGTTTTTTTGTTTGGATTGTCTTTTTGTTTGCAACTTGAAGTGGATTTGACTGTTTGAGTTATAGGTTTGAGTGTTGGTTGTCTGAATCATGGATCAGGGTTCCAAACGCTGTTTATCCTAGTCTATTTTTAGATAGTGATTGGTGTGCCACTTTCCTTTATGTGTTTTCAGTGATTTCCTTTCATTGTATCCTCCCAATCTAGGGTTCCAAGTCTTCCTTAGGTGGTTGATTCTTGGTATTTTTAATCTGTTTACTTCACTTTGCTTACTTTATACAGTTTGTTTAATTCAAGCATACTCAAGTTTTTTTTTGTGCATTTAGGTCCATAGTAGTCTTTGAGCATTTTAAAAAGTGAAAAGAAAACATCTTAAAAGCTTTTGCATTTGATTTTTCATAGAGTAGTTTTTCTTTTAGTTTTTTAAAATATAATCTCAAAAAGATACAAAAATATAGTCTTAGTGTTCTCTTTATCGTTGCTTTTTCATCAATTTATATTTACAAAAGAAAAAAAGAAGTTTGTTTAAGTAGTGATAATTTGCTTTGAAAACATACACCTTTTCTTTTATATTTCTTATCGAGTAAACAAACATCATAGTCCTTCACTCCACTTCCTTCCGAGTAAGAAATAGCCCTTAAAATGAATGCAATAATTAAAATTTATTTGTAACTTTTTATTTTTTAGGGCCATTCACCTACTAGCTTAGGCTAGACTTGTGGGATAGGAAGTGTAAACTTCCCATAAGTTTTAAAATTTAGAAATAGTGGACCATTCGATAGGTAAATCCTTATATTTATCGCTAGTTTCTGGGAAGCTCCTCTCAAATGGGAGTAAAGCACGATGCCACGTGGAGGCATTGGACTAAGGAGATAACCCTCTTATTCCTTGTCGAAACATAAATCATGACTTTTATGCATCTGGGGATTCTGTCCTAGATCGAGTTTCGGGCTTAGCTACACTGCCCATGCATATGAGTCAGGCTTGTGACTGTCCCCCTGAACTGTTGGTATAGCTAAGGTAGCCTTTTGTCTCTTGACATCTAGGGTTCATACCTAGGTAAACCGAAAGGCTATTTCTGGTCCACCTTGGATGGGCTTGGATGGTAACTCTTGTTGAAAGTGTAGGAGGGCGGTGGGTGATTCCTTCGCTTGTGCCTAAGAACCTCTTCAAGGATGCCAAGTAACTATTTTTCATCTTTCTTCGGGAAAGAATATCTTTTACCCTTGCTGACTGTTGAGACTTTAGGAATTTTCATAGTGATTGCTCTATGGTTTGTCTGTGTTTAGCCGACCTTAAGGTTTTAATTGTCAAATTTATAATTATGAAGGACCAACCTATTAGAAGTTCATGAAGGTTGCAAAACCTTCCTTCTCTCATCACATTGGAACCTCCATCTCCACCTCAAAGGCAGAGATTGGACACAGACGATTCATTTGAACCGGTAGGAGTAAGTGAAGTTCTGGGTGAACCGACACTTAGAGCTAACCATTTTGATTTTAATACAGTTGACATAGAAGAATTGCAGGATGATGAGTTTGCAAGGAATTTTAACACACCCTTGACTGACTTAAACAATCCTATGATCATCTATGTTAGGCCTTTTGATTCACCTGTTTTAGGTGTCCCTGCGGGCAGGATAATGTCTACTACAAGAGAAAGTTCTTTTGCTTTCACCGCAGCCTTTCTAGCTGAAGGGGTACTACCTCCCCCGGTAAGTGCCCCTATATCTAGCATACCTACTATGCCATTGCATCTAGTGAGCCAGGTGGTCAAACTATCGGTTCCCACAAGCCTAGCAAGTGCTTCCAGTGACATGGTTACTGGGATCCCCAGTATACTTACTGGTCCTTCCTTTTTTGTACACACTGCCCAGAGCAGTCCGGTAGGATCCTTGGATTTTGTCCAAGGATTTCCTTGGAATGGGGGGCATATTCCCCCATCCACTCCATACGTAGGCCCATCAACTTCTTATATAGGAGTGCAGTTTGGAAACAATACCTCTTATGGAAAAGGTTTCCAAACTCCGGTCTCGTCCCCGTTCACGATCTCTCCCTTTTCATTCTTCAGTGAAGAGATACCTGCTCCCTTTTTTCAAACCCCAGTTTCGGTTGGGATGACTCGAACCTCGTATACTGCACCTCCTACCCACAATCCTATGGCTTATGGATGGAATCCATTTCAATGTAATACATCCACTTTGTAGCCGGTGGTAGGGGGAAACCCCACCTTTAGATATGGGAATTTTGGGGCAAGTCCCTCTAATCCCTAGGATGGCACTTTTAGTGCTCCGGTACGACCCAATATTCCTTTCTTGGAAACATTAAACTTGCCAAATTTGTTAAAATTGATGAACGAACCGGTGAGGCATGACCCCTCATGGCCACCTGTCCCCACCAAATTGCCATCGGACATCCCTAAATTTGAGGGCAAAGTTGGTGAAGATCCTGGGGCTCATGCCACCACTTTTCATTTATGGTGTTCTTCTAATTCACTGAATGAAGATTTAGTTAGGTTAAGGTTGTTCCAAAGAACCTTAATGAATATTGCATCAAAATGGTACATTGAGTTGCCTTCTGCTGCGTTAAGTAGTTTTTGGGACTTGGATAGTGCATTCCTTAGCCACTTTTAGCTTCCGGTTTGATACGATTTCAGAATGGACTTGTTATCTACATTTAGGCAAAACAAGGCTACCCACATCTCTGATCATATCCAAGAATGGAGGAGGCGAAAGAGCCTTATAAAAGCCATTATTCCTCGTGAGTTCTTACTAGAGTGGTTCCTTAAATCCCTGTTACCTTACATATCTAAGGACGTATCCACTTTAGGAGTGACGAACAAAAAATAAGCCATTCTCAGGGCCCAACAATTGGATTTTATTTATTCACAATCTGGGATATTGAATGAGATTATCCCTAAGGCACCAAGGCCTACCCATGATGCAGAGAAACCTAAGCCTAGACCCCATGACAATGGTGTGATTGGGTCCGTAAACTCTCCCACTGTAGAGTCTTTGGCCAAACAGCTTCATCAACTAACCATCAAGCATTCTACAGTAGAGGCAGCAAAGGATGCCCCCTCCCCCCAAAGTGAAAATGTTTTTGCACAAACCTCTCAGAAGGGAAATCAGCATCCCGGTGGGAAGAAGAAGAGAGGAAAGAAAGGGGAGGGAAATCAAAACAAGCACAAACCCTCAAACAATGTTGATGGGGGAAAGAAAGAAAATAAAAAGGTCAAGTTCCCGTGTAATTTGTGCCACAAGGATCACCTCACTCACCTTTTTCCCCTTATGGAACAAGCCCAGAAGCTGCTAAAAGCTCAACAACCGGCTCTCCTGAAGGATCCTTTTCCCCAAGGGCAGAACTCTGCTTCAAATTCTAATGTAGCAGGGGGCACTCTAGGTGCCCTTGACCCTTACTATATCAACATGGTTCGATCTTTAAATTTTCTACAGACTAGGAATAAAAAATATGAAAAAGAGACTTCTGAGAAGGGTAAGTCTATAAGTGAAACTTCTAACCCTCTCACAATCGAGAAGCCTACTGAAACTATGCCTAATATACTGAAAGGTGTATTTAAGAAGACCTTGCATAACCCTAATACTAGGGATTCTTCAAAATACTCCATGGTTGAAGACTTAGCACAAACCCATTATGCAATGTCAGCCTTAGAGGTGTTACAGAGTTGTCCCAGCCAGTGAGATTCCCTCTTAGCAGCCTTAGACAGCATGGAATCGTCAAGTCTCATGGAGATATTTCACTTGTATGATGTTAAAATTTGCCTACCTTACCATGTATCCTTATCAAATAGATGTCATCCATGGTGGAAAGACGGTTGGAAGGGTATTTGTTGATGAGGGTGCTTCTACATGCCTTATTTCCTTGTCATGTTGGAAAGCTCTCGGATCCCCAGAGCTGATCCCGTTAAACACTATGCTTAATATTTTTGACGGAAGGTCATTTTGACCGCATGCTATCCTACCGAATTTTGAAATTAAGCTATCAAGGAAAGCAGTGTCTGTTGAGGTGGAAGTGATTGATGCACCTTTGGACTATAATTTGCTTTTGGGAAGAAGCTGGACTTATGCCATGTCTGCTATTGCATCGGTCGTCTTTCGGGTGGTATTTTTTCCACATGAAAGAAAGTTGGTTACTGTTGACCAACTCAATTTTACTCGAAAAGGCCACATGGAGTCTAATGAGTCCACTGTGCCATTGGTTGATCAGGTCAAACCTGCTGCACAGAGCTTGGGGGATAGAATGTACGCATCACTAATGGGCACATTTGATCTTCCAGCCCTGATTAACTATATTGGTTCTACTAGTGTGGGGAAGTCCATAGCCACGGTTATTGATAGGACTGATCCTTGGGTTCTCCCTTACCCCCATGAACCAGAAGTGCCCTTATTGGTAGTGGAAGTGTCTTACCAACCTATCACTCAAACCACTATTGATCCCATCCCAAACCCTCTCACAGTCTCAAAGGACCTGGAAGAAGTCTTTTTTCCCGCTTGGGCGAAAAACTCTTTGCACCCTATGGACTGTTTAGATATGGTTTTACCTTCTGATGAATCCATTTTGGAAGCCATGTGTGGACATGGTAATATCTGTGAAGATCTTCACCATCGATCCTATTTTCTTTCAAAGCTAAGCAGGATAGAAAATCAAGAGTTTCATATGATACTGTTAGATGATGTTAATACACCCATCAATCCCTTACCCAAGGAAGGAATGTTTTCTGATGGGAATATGACAAATATTTCCACTACCATCCCTATCAACATCTATGTGAATCCAGATGTCGTAGAAAATATACATATAGGTGCAAACTGCTCTCCTGAGAAGATTGCAATCTATACGGCCTTGTTCAAGGAATTCTTGACGTATTTTCCTAGTCTTATGAGGAGATGCCAGGAATTGATCCATCGATAGTTGAACATGAGATCCAAACATACCTTGACGCTAAACTTGTTCTGCAAAAGTTAAGACCTGTTAACCCACATAAAGCGGTGGCTGTGAAGGCTAAAGTTGAAAAATTGTTGAAGGCCAGTTTTATTTATCCCATAGCTCTAACGGAATGGGTATCCGACCCTGTTCCTATTGATAAGAAGCAAGGGACCATATGCGTCTATACTGAATTCAGATATTTGAATAAAGCCTATCCTAAGGACAACTATCTCATGCCATTTATAGACCAGATTATAGATGCTTGCGAGGGAAGTGAAGTGTTCTTGTTTATGGATGGTTTCTCTAGATACAATCAAATTCAAATAAAACCGAAAGACCAACATAAAACTGCTTTCATTTGTACTTGGGGTACCTTGGCGTACAAAAAAATTCCCTTCGTGTTGGGGCTCGGACCTTGTAAGTCCTTAATTTTGGCAACTCCGCGGTTTTGGTGCAAAGCTTGTAAGCGGAGTTGCGGTTCAAAATAGTCTTAGGGGTTTTGAGGTTGGGTCGAAGCCCCTCTTTTTGTAAATGTCCCATGGTTTAAGCCCATGGTTTAACCCCATGGTATTGTAATAGTGCACTTGTATAAATAGGCACTTATGTAAAGGAGACGGGTTAGGTTTTTTTGATGATGATAATTTGATGCAAAGCTAAGGTCTATTTTTGGCTTTAAGGTTAAGTCCCAGCTGAGTGCATGGATGACCTCTACAGCTGAGTGTGCAGAGGGTTTTGTAAGAAGGGTTAAGTCCCAACTGAGTGCATGGATGACCTCTGCAGCTGAGTGTGCAGATCAGAACTGTGTGTTTTTAAAGAGTTGAATATAACCGCAGTTCTATGGACGTAGCCCCTACACTGGGGGTGAACCACGTATATCTTGTAATGTGGTGGTTCTTTCCTATTGTTTCTATTATGTTTTTATGCATTTGATAAGTAGGTTAATGATAAAGTAAGATATATTGTTAAGTATTAACTTCGCTGTGAATTCCCAGTTAAGGGTTAAACAAGAAACTGCCTGTTTATCTAAACTGCGAAGCTATTTAAGTGAATGTCGAAGCTTTATATTGAATAATTATTATTTGTTAAGGCTAAAGGTACAGTAATATCCCTCTTTTTCCTGCAGAAACCTGATTCTGCGGCACCCCATAGCTATTTCGGGTGAGACTGCAACTTGTTCGCAGGTTGTTGCCGAAAGGGCCAACATTGTGGGTATGTTTGTTGGTTGGTGATAAAAGTATTAGAACTCGGGTCTACCCTAAGCGCCAACAAATTGGTTCTGTTGCCGGCTGAACCAGTATCTTCTTTAAGAGGGATCTACGTTGTACCTAGAGGCATATGTTTTGGAGGCCCTCAGCAAAAGAAATCAGTGTCTGGATTGAAGATACCTATATGAAATTTGCTGAACAAGAAAATAAGGATCCTCATCGTAGCTCAGACAACTTCTTGCAAAGGTACATTTTTTCTGATATTTATGAAATTTTATTTGGTTGTATCCACATAGAATTGCACCAATGGTTATCTAGGTTGACAGAAAGAAAGACAAACTTCAAAGAAGATCAGTTTCCTGACTAGACCCCATCAAGAATTAATATATTGAAAAGAGTGAACAACTTGATATCATGAGCTGTTGATTTCTTGACAAAGCGAACCCTTGAAGCATTTGTGATGGAGTTCACCATCGACACATGCACTTCTTTCAGTGAAGTAGAAAGAATTTTTTTCAAAGGACCAAGGGGTACCTGAATTCATTAAGTCTGAAAATTAAAATGCTCTTGGCTAAGAAAGGCATATTGCTTATCATATCAGATCGCTATATTTATTGCTACTAACCTATGTTTGGAAGAAAAAGTGACTTCGATGAGCAAATTGGTTTGCTATGAAGCGGTAAAAGATATAAGAGAAATATTGGATCCTATACCCTAAGCCAGAATACTGATTATACCCCATTAAGTCCAGAAGAATCTGAATCTAAAGAAACCCCTTTTGTTAGAAACCCTCCTATAACCCCTCAGTGAAGCTCTGATAGAGGAAAAATTGTTAATAGAGTTAGAAGGACTAGAAGAGAAATGAGATTGCATGCTCAGATAGGAGATTATGACATGACTAATATCATTTTAGACTTGGGATTAGAAGTAAATGTCCTAACTAAGTAGACATGGGAAAAAATGGGAAAACCTATGCTTGAATGGTCCCCTATACAGTTGAGATTAGCCAATCAGCAGAAGATTGTGCACTTGGGAAGATTCCCTAGTGTACCAGTGGACATTGATGGAGTCAGTACCTTAGCAGATTTTGAAGTCATTGAAATAATTGATGATAGCAACCCCTATCCAGCCTTGCTAGGAATTGAATGGGCAATAGACAACTATGCAGTAATCAACCTTAAGAACAAACATATGACTTTTGAAGGAAAAGGCTTGAGAGTCATAGTATCGTTGGACCCTTCTCAAGGAGAAAGGTATACAGAGCCACTCAGAGTTGAAGATTGGGATGTTTTGGATCATATTTACAACATCACAGCTAAAGAAGAAGACTATGTTAATACTATTGCTGAAGGTATAATGGATTGGCAGTGTGACAGTTCTTGCATGACTGATTCAGAGGAAGGTCTATAGAATTGACAGAATAGACTTTATGAGCTACATGGACATCAATGTGCAAGAATTTCCAAGTCTCTCATATGGGTTGGCTCACAGACAAGAGTCTTACCTACTTTTGATGGCTTGACAGACACAAAAGATTTTATTGTCCAATTCTCAGAACAACTACTAGATTCACAGAAAATGGAGATTCTAGATTCAGTATTCAAAGCCACAGCTGCCAAATGGTGGAATGGTGATAAAAAGTATATTCATAGTTGGAGAGCTTGTCAAAATTTTCTTTGCCTAAGATTCATGGACCAACCTCAGGAGGTGCGAAGTAGATTTAATGGTAAGACTAGCCCTTAGGAGCATTTGGAGCAGTGTTATGAAGCATGGAAGCATATACCTTGTGAAGAAGGGGTACATAGGTTTGCACACACTCTAGAACCTGTAGCAAAGAACTGGTATGCGGAGGTTGAGCTTCACCATGGTACTGTAAGTTGGGTTAGCCTTGTTGATAGTTTTGTGCTCACATTTTCTATTAATGAGGTTTTCCCTGCTTTAGACATAGTTGTTAGGTTGATCCATACTAAAGTGTTTGATGATAAAGAAATAGCCGAGTACCAATCTGATTGGAAGGAACAAGAAGCTAATGCAGTAGAATTATATAACCTCGCCATTGATGAAGATGATGACACTCGCAACATTAATATTCCTGAGTCAGAAGCACATTGCGAAGTACATGGACTAGTAGTCGAATCACCTGAAGTCACTCAGCCCTTGAAGACAAGGAAAGTAAACATTGGATCAGAAGAAATTCCTAAGTAGCTACCATTGGAGATTATTGGGACGAAGAAATGGTAAGAAAAGTGACTGACCTTCTCCATGAGTATCAAGACTTATCTCCGATGAAGTTCTCAGAAATGAAAGGTATCCTTGGTGATATAGGAGTGATAAAAATCCCTTTGAAAGCTGATGCAAAGCCTGTGAAGTAGTGCCCTTATAGGCTGAACCCTACGTATAAAGAAAAAGTCAGGATGGAGCTAGATAATATGCTCACTGCAAGGATCATTGAGCCTATCGAAAAGTCTGAATGGGTCAGCCCTATGGTGGTACAAGAAAAGAAGACCAAGGGAGAAATCAGAATCTGTGTTGACCTGAGGAAGCCAGATGATGCTTGTTTACATGATCCTTTTCCTACTCCCTTTACAGATGAAGTTTTAGACAATGTCAGAGGTCAAGAAGTGTATTCTTTCACTAATGGATTCTCAGGTTACCATCAGATCAGAATTGCTCCAGAGGATCGACATAAAACAACCTTCGCCATAGAAATGGGATCTTTTCAGTATACTGTTATGCCCTTTGGATTGAAGAATGCACCTGCTATGTTTTCCAGAGTAGTTATATCTGCATTTAAGGAATTTATTCATAAGTTCTTAGAAGTTTACTTTGATGATTGGACTATCTTTGGTTTATTGAAAGATCATATAGCTAGTTTAACACTTATGCTGGACAAGTGTAGAGAGCATCAGATTTCATTGAACCTGAAGAAGTGTATCTTTTGTGCACCTTTTGAAATTCTGCTAGGTCACCTTGTATGCAAGAAAGGATTGATGGTAGATCCTGTGAAGATAGCCATTATTGTGAACTTGGAACCTCCAAAGTTTGTTAAGCAACTTTGCACTACGCTTGGTCATACTGGATATTACAGGAAATTCATTAAAGGATATGCTCAAATTACAACCCCTATGGAAAAGAAATTGAATAAATATACTAAGTTTGAATGGACACCTGAATGTCAGGAAATCTTGGACATTTTGAAAGAAAAGATGGTGACTGCCCCTATCTTAGTATTCCCTGACTGGAGTAAGGAGTTTCATGTTCATGTCGATGCATCTTCCATTGCTTTAGGTGTAGTATTGGATCAGTCAGGTGAAGGTAATATTGATCACCCTATTGCTTTTGCAAGTAGAAAATTGTCCACAGCAGAAAAGAATTATACTACGACAGAATGAGAAGGTCTAGCTATGGTTTATGCTTTGCAAAAATTTTGACATTATTTGTTAGGATCTCATTTTAAAATGTTCACTGACCATTCTGCTTTGAAGTATTTGGTTAAAAATCTTGTGTTAGGTGGAAGGATATGCAGATAGCTGATTTTGTTTTAGGAGTATGACTTTGAGATCATAGTTAAGCCAGGAAGACTTAACCTGGGGCTTGACCACTTGTCGAGGCTCGATTCAGGAGAAGAACCCACTAGTTTGGATGAAGGTCTTCCTGATGCCCAGTTGTTTGCCATCCAAATGGTTGGTGACTATTTTCAGGATATTGTTCAGTACTTGTCTACAGGGTTTGCACCCTCTGATATGACAACACAACAGAAGAAGCAGCTGGTGGTTAGAACAGCTGACTTTACCTTGATAGCATGATAGCTATATAAGATGGGACCAAATGAAATACTGCGCAGATGTGTCCTGGAGCATGAAAAGTAATTGATTTTGGCTAAGCCACATTCTGGAGCAGTAGGAGGTCAGTATGCAGGAAAAGCTACAACACAGAAGATTCTGACAGCTAGATTGTGGTGGCCTACGATTCATAAGGATGCAAGAGAGTATTTCCATAGCTGTGATATCTATCAGAGGACAGGCAAACCATCTAGGAGGGATGAGATTCCTCTGGTTCCACAGGTAACTTTACAAGCATTTGACAAGTGGGATATTGATTTTGTTGGACCAATCAATCCCCCTGCAAAGAAATCTGGAGCTAGATACATTATTACAGCAACTGATTACCTTACTCGTTGGGCCAAAGTTCAACCTGTGAAGAATTATAGCACTGCTACAACTGCAAAGTTCATATTTGATAGCATCTTGTCAAGGTTTGGATGTCATAGAATTCTTGTGAGTGATCAAGGATCACATTTTCTGAATAAGACTATTGAAGCATTGACTGAATAATTTCAAGTATATCATCAGAAGAGTACTGCCTACCATCCTCAAGCAAATGGAGTTGTCGAAGCCTTTAACAAGATTCTTGAGCACTCTCTGACGAAGGCTTGCAATGCTAACTAAAATTATTGGGATCTTAGAATTCCAGTAGTATTATGGGCTTATAAAACCACTTGCAAGAAGTTGATAGGCCATACACCTTTTAGGCTAGTATATGGACAAGAAGCAATTATGCCCATGGAGCACATTGTTCCTAGCCTTAGAATATCTACCTTCACTGAGATGGATGATCCATCTATGTTGAATGAAATGCTGGCAAAGATACTGGAACTAGAAGAAGACAGATTCATTGCAGGTTTCCAGTAGTAAGTACTAAAAGCCAGAGAAAAAGTATGGCATGATAGACACATTAAGAAGAAGCATTTCCAGAATGGTGATCTTGTGCTCTTGTACGATAGTAAATTCATGAAGTTCCCAGGTAAGTTCAAGACACATTGGAAAGGAGCATACATAGTTCAGAAATTTACCGATGGTGGTGCAGTTCAGTTAGCTAAACTGAATGGAGAAATTTTGCCCTCCATGGTGAATGGAAGGAGATTAAAGAAGTACATGGACAAGCCTATACTCCCTGATCAGAAGTAATAGCAAGAAGGAGAGTCTAAGTACCAAGGACAGTTGCAATTGGGTACTAGACTATAATGAAGCTGTTCTCAGAGAGCTTGGGCAGATTGTTGGAAAATCTCCAAAGTGTCGAAGCTTGTGCCAGGACATGTCGAAGGTCTATATTGTGTCAAAGATCTTTATTGTGGCAAAGCCAAAGTTACTAGTTGTGTCAAAGAAGAAAAGTGTGTCAAATCTTAAAATGCGACCATTGGAAAAAAAAACAGATTTGGTGGCACCGGTACGTTAACTGCATTAACTGCCTGTAATGATGAGATTTTGGGAAATCTAGCGCCGTTTGGACAAGATCTACAGCTGCTCTGTTAGATTTGGTGTCTTTAATGCACAATTATGGCTGATTTGGTCGTTGGATTCTATAAGAAGACACCCAGACCTACGAATTTTGCATTACGCATTTTTCTTGAATTGAGTCCATGTCAACTGATCGCGAAGTCCAGGAATTGTTGAGAGAATTCAGAGAGAGGGGTCTGTAGAACCTTATGAGCAACCCACCTGAATCTGCATCTTGTGAAGAGACTCCCCCAGTGCCAAATCAACCAATGCAGACACGATCAACCAAAAATAAATTCAAAGAAAAAATTTTGTTCTAAGCGAAACGAGGAAAGACAAAAGCCATCAAGAAAGACACCGGAGGGCCCTGAGATGAATCCCTATGGTTCAGCAGAGATCCCACCTAAAGGTTTTGAAGACTTTGGTGAGGATTAGAACATTGCATCGCAGCGTCCACCATATCTTTCGCCTGTTCGACCAGGAGTTCAGCCACCTCGGTGGACAACCAATTTCAAATTACATACCCCTTCGCTACCACAGGGTGTGAAGTTGGTCAGCACAATGACAGGAAAGTTAGACCGGCTTAAGTACGCAGAACACGATACGAATGATCGTGGGAAATTTCCGCAGTTCGCACCTAGGAAATACTTGCACTCCGTACACTATCTTGAGACTGGAGTGACGTTGCTTGAAGTGAAACAGTGGGTTGCTGGCTTGGAGAAAGCTGTCCTGTTGAAAATGCTCAATGTCCCCCACTTTGGTCGCAGCACGCAGGTGACCATGGTGGTCAAGTAGCTATTGGCGTTGGCGCATGATGGGCACATGTGGATAGGAAATCAGAAAAATTTCCATTGATGGAGAAGTCATTCACAATATCATAGGCTTGCTGAAGGAAGGGCCTGATCCTGGGATCGAATTCATTGGGAAGCATGAAGACACGAAGCTGGCGCAGCACATGAAGGACCACTTTGGCCTGACAAAAGGAAAAAAAGGGTATCAAACCTCAACAATTCAGCACCAAAACATCCACTTCACTGCAGAGCTCCTAGATATGGAAATTGAACCCAGTGATAGATTAATTTTACTCACAACAATTAACAATTGATCATGCAAAATCACTCACAAACGAGACTGAAATTGGAGTTGAACACTAAGCTGTATTAACTCAGTGTACAATATCCAATCCTGTAACATAATAGGTTGCTGAATAAATAAAATACATCAAGGATTCGAATGCATGAGGAGCAATTCAAATCTACCATAAAGCAGGCTTACTAAAAATAAGCAAATCCCCCATAGGTGTAAAAAGCTGATCCCAAATATTCCATGGAGCTCACGAATTGGAAAAAAGGCTTAGGAAAGCTAAAGAGTGGTGGAATGGCAGCTCATACATTCTTTTCCAAGGAGAAAAGAGTAAAGGATGAAAAGGAAAAAAAAACTAGTTCACATGACCTAGTCTAGCTTTTCCATTTGCCTTAAAACACTGAAAAAGCAGGCAATAAAGCAGAAAAAGCAGAAGGGCACCTAGGAGGCCAGGAATAAAGCAGAATTGATTCCTTAAGGTTTCCCAAGTGCTACATGGTTCAAATAAGGCAATTTTGACCATTATGGATAGGAAAAAGACAACTTGCAAAAGGTGGGACACATGAACTAGGCAAATAAGACAAAAATAGTTAAATTAATGTCTAAGGTAGTAAACTATGGGTTGATTATTCTAACACCCCCCCTTAAGCTTGAATTATGAGTAATATTTCAGAAAAATATAGGGCCTAGCAAGAAGGATTAGTTACCCTTTTACATACTACATGTCCATACAACCAAGGAAAGAGGCAAAAACCACATGGGAAAATCCTCCCTTAAACATGGACTGTAAAAGAAAATTTGGAAATCTTGTCTTCACTCATGCTTCACAGCATGATCAGCAATCCCCAGTAGTGATTTGAGATTGCTGAAGGTATTATCACAAAATGCTTTGGTGTAGATATCAGCTACTTGTTCTGAAGATGAATAGAAGAGTAGGTGAATGGTGCCATCATGCACAAGCTCTCTGATGTAGTGCATATGGATATCAATGTGTTTGGTTCTCTGCTTTTGAACTAGATCTTTGCAGATTCAAATGGTACTCTGGTTATCATAGTAGATTGTAGTCGAGTGCTTTTATTCGAAGCCACACTCTCCAAGTAAACCATGCAACCATAAACATTGAGTTGCTGCATTAACAACTCCTCTGTACTCTGCTTCTGTAGATGAGAGTGCAATGGCACTTTATTTCTTGCTTGAAAAACTGATTGGACCTTTTGCAAGCATGAACACATATCCTGATGTGGACTTAATGTCTGTGCTATCACCTTCCCAATCACTGTCAGTGAATCCAATCAAATCAAGATCAGATTTTGCTTTCTAGAAGATCCCATGTGTCCTTGTTCCCTGAACAATGTTAATGATCCTTTTGGCTGCTTTCCAATGGATCTCATGAGGTTGATCCATATATCTAGAATCCACACTTACTGCATAATAAATATCAGGTCTAGTATGTGTCAGATACAATAAACATCCAATCAATTGCCTATACAGTGTATTGTTTACCATAGGTGAAGAATCAGCTTCTTCCAGCTTCACTCCTGAAAGGAAAGGAGTTTTGCTTGCTTTGCAATCCTTCTTTATGAATTTGTTTAGAAAATCCAAGGCATGCTTGGACTGGTTCACCTTTATTCCATCTTTGGTTTGAGCAATCTCAAGCCCCAAAAATTGACTTAAGAGCCCCAAATCTGTCATGGAGAAGGCTTGGTTCATAGCACCTTTTAAGGAAGCAATCTCATCCTTTGAGCTTATTGTAATGAGGAGGTCATCAACATATAATACAATGATCATTAATGAACCATTAATTAACTTCAAATAGATATTTGGATCTGATTTGGACCGAACAAAATTCAGTGATAGCAAGAAGCTATCGATCTTGGCATACCAAGCCCTGGGGGCTTGCTTTAGCCCATACAATGACTTTCTCAACCTGCACACAAGAGAAGGTTTAGTAGAAAAACCTTGAGTGTATTGCATATATATCTCTTTAGTGAGATATCCATTCAAGAAGGCACATTTTGCATCCATGTGATGTACCTCCCATTGCCTTGAAGCTGCAATGGCTAAGGCTAGCCTGATGGAATCCATCTTTGCCACTGGGGAAAAGTTCTCATTGTAATCTATCCCATGAACCTGTGAGTAACCCTTGGCTACCAATATAGCCTTTTACTTTAGTGGTGAACCATCAGAAGAAAATTTGGTCTTATAGACCCACTTACACTAGACTAACTTTCTTCCTGGGGGAAGATCCACTAGCTCCCATGTGTTGCTCTTCTGGAGTGACCTGAACTCCTCCTTCATGGAAGCTTGCCATCTTGGATCTCCTGTTGCTTCTTCATATGTTTGAGGATCAGACTCCACCATCAAATAGCATTTTTTAGCAAACATAGGATCCTTCATGCACAGACCACTCTCAAATTGAGATCTAGTCCAGGCTTGGGTCATTGGGATCCCCAGCTAGCTCTCCTCCTGCATGTAGTGTCTTGGCTGCCCATTTTGGCCTTGTAGGGATGTTAGGGTCTGCAATAAACTCATATCCATTAGAAAAATCATAATCATCATGTTCAACAAACTCTTTACTTACTTCCCGAGGTTCAGGTGGAGAAGAGGCTTCTCCAACTTCCACTACTGCAAGGGGTTATTCTTCAAACTGAACACACCTTTCAATAAAGGCTTTGTTTGTGCTCAAATTTATTAGCTTTTACCCTTTTTAATCTTTAGAGTATCCAACAAAAAGACACTCTTGGCTTTAGGGCTGGAAAACCTTCCTCTTTTCTGTTGGAATTCTAGCCCAAGCCTTTGAGCCAAAAATCCTGAAATGGGTTACATCTGGCTTGTGCCCACTCCATGCTTCGAAGGGAGTCATACCATCAAGATTTTTATGGGGCACCCTATTCTGGATATAGGCTGCACAATTTGTAGCTTTGTCCTAGTACTTTGGTGGCAAAGTTTTGGCCTCCATCATGCATGTTGCCATCTCCTTCAGTGATCTGTTCTTCCTCTCAGCAACACCATTTTCCTGTGGTGTGTAAGGGATAGGATGCTGCATCTGAATACCTGCATCTACATAATAATTAATAAACTCAGACTTGACATACTCACCACCATTGTTAGATCTGAGGGCCTTGAGTTTCTTCCTAGACTGGTTTTCAACGAAAGCCTTAAAGAATTTGAAGAGGCCAAAAACTTCAGACTTGTCTTTTAGGAAGTAAACCCAGCAATACCTGGAAAAGTCATCAATAAAATTCAATGCATATTTGTCCTGACTCATGGACATATGAGGGAATGGGCCAGCAACATCACTATGGATCATCTCGAGGGGTGCAGAGGTTCTCTCATGACTAGCTCTCTCAAATTTGTGCTCAGGGTGTTTTCCTAGGATACAACCTTGGCAGACTCCTTTGGAAATTTTTATCTTGGGAAACCCTATGACCATCTCTTTTTCACTAAGATCAGAAAGATATTTTTAGTTTAGGTGGCCAAATCTTTCATGCCAAATCATTCTAGCCTCATTAGCATGAATCAAAAGAGTAGAGGGGTTTGAGTAAGGTAGGAAGTGTGAGAACATGTATACCTTTTGAGCATGATTTGCAACTCCTTTTGCAATGACTCTACCACTTGAGATATCTGTGATCTCAATTTCATCAGGGGAGAATATGAATTTCTTAGGAGACCCAGTGTGAGTTATCTGGTACACTGACAAGAGGTTGGAGGCAAGACCAGGCACATACAAGACATTGCTGAACTGACCATGATCAAGATCATTCCTCCCTTCGCCCAAAATTTCAGTGAGAGAGTCATCTGCCAGTACTATAGGTGGTCCTTTCAACATGTCAAGTGAGGAGAATTCCTCCTTGGTCGAAACCATGTGTCTTGAAGCTCCAGAATAGATGATAAAACTGGGTGAGCTTGATGTGCCAGCAACCAATGCATGAAATCTCTCTCTGTCATCTGAACTTGATCCTCCTCTCTTCTTTGAGCTTTCTGGAAGGGAGATGCCATTCTTCTCCAGGAGTTGGGTAAGTATGCCAATTTGATTTTTCATACAAGAGCTTTCAGAGTGATTTCCCTTATTGTAGTATGCGCACTTGCTCATTTCTCCTTTGTTTTTCTTCTTCTGGTAGTTCTTCTTGGAACCTTGTGGCTCCTCTGGAGACTATTTCTTGTCTCTCTTTTGCTCAGGTGAATTTTTAGCTTTCTTTTTTATTTTTGAATCCACCTTCGAATCTCCAACAACCAGAGCTTGATATTTGGATGGTTTGATGGTGCCCATCATCACTAGCTTATCCTGTTCTTGTGTGAGAGATTCCATGAAATCTGCAAGGCTAGGCATCTTCCAGGTTCGAGTTGTCAGTTTTGTGGCATAGAAGGTCAAAAAAAACATTGAATAGTCAGGGCCTGGCTTTGAGAGAATGGCCAGGATGAGCTGATCATCCTTCTTTTCGATCCCACACTGTTTCAGCTGCAAAACTAGTGCTTTGAACTTGTAGAAATATAGCTACAGGGATTCAAAGCTATTTGGACTCAGAGAAATCAGCTCATTTTAGATTTGATGTCCCCTCATCTCATCTATCTTTCCAAAAAGATCAGCAAGCTTATCCCATACTTCATTTGGTGATTTCAATCCATCAAGATGGAAAAGGAAGTCTCTGGAAATACTCAGACACAGGAGACCATAGGTCTCATCCCTCCTGTTGTGCCATTTTATCTTCTCTGCAGCTACATTGGGCTCTACTTTTGTTTCCATAGTCACCCTGTAGAGGCCTTTCTCTCTCAACATTATCTCCATCTCTAGTTTCCATTCAAATAAATTGCAGGGAGTCAAGATAGTTTTCTCTGATTGATCCATAGCTAGAAATCTTATCCCGGCTGTCAATAGAAGGATCCCAGTCACTAATGTCGAACCTAAAAAACAATTTTGAAGGATAGAAATTGATCTAGAATGGCTCTAATACCATGTGGAAATTGAACCCAGTGATAGATTAATTTTACTCACAACAATTAACAATTGATCATGCAAAATCACTCACAAAAGAGACTGAAATTGGAGCTGAACACTAAACTGTATTAACTCAGTGTACAATAGCCAACCCTGTAACATAATAGGTTGCTGAATAAATAAAATACATCAAGGATTTGAATGCATGAGGAGCAATTCAAATGTAGCATAAAGCAGGCTTACTAAAAATAAGCAAATCCCCCATAGGTGTAAAAAGTTGATCCCAAATCTGTCATGGAGCTCATGAATTGGAAAAAAGGATTAGGAAAGCTAAAGAGTGGTGGAATGGCAGCTCATACATGATTTTCCAAGGAGAAAAGAGTGGAGGATGAAAAGGACAAAAAACTAGTTCACCTCACCTAGTCTAGCTTTTCCATTTGCCTTAAAACACTGAAAAAGCAGACAATAAAGAAGAAAAAGCAGAAGGGCACCTAGGAGGCCAGGAATAAAGAAAAAATGATTCCTTGAGGTTTCCCAAGTGCTACATGGGTCAAATAAGGCAAGTTTGACCATTATGGATAGGAAAAAGACAACTTGCACAAGGTGGGACACATGAACTAGGCAAATAAGACAAAAATAGTTAAATTAATGTCTAAGGTAGTAAACTATGGGTTGATTATTCTAACACTAGAATGCAAGATATTGCGGAAGTGCAGACTGAATGAAGTACCTGCCCTGATCGTCAGTATTGCAACGAATTGTGTCGAAGGCTACAGTTACAAATGGGCATAGTACATTGCGCAAGAATTCCTTGAAGATGTCTGCAATGCGCAGGAGAAAGGTAGACCCTTTTAGGTTGATAGTTATTATTGCACTGGTAGGATAGAGAGAACCTACCAAGGCGCAATTTGTTGATGTGCCTCTGCAAATTCCTGGCGCAACAAGGTACGCATCTCTTTGGGTGTCGCAGGATAAAGCCTTACAGCAGATGATGAACTATGTGTTTGCCTTCTATGCAATGAATATATCCTATGAGATTCTGAAAACATCGTGGCTTAGTAATGAGCTATTCTCAGAGTATGTAGGAGTGGCCAACTTCAGGGCTGACATGCATCATATCTTCATCCAGGCCTGCACAGATAAAAAACACAAATGGTGGAAGTTACCATATGTGGTAAACCAGGAAGACATCCTCACAGTAGTCAAGAAGTGGTCGAATGAATGGATGAAGGATGTGGGAACAAGGCCCAGCATACCAGTCCCTCTAGTGACAGATGTGGGTGCAAGTCCTAGTCAGTCGTAGTAGGGTGAGCCACTCGATGAAAGTGAAGAACAAAGTGAATCGCAACAAAGCGAAGGTGACCAGGGTGGAGATGGCGGAGATCAAGAAGAAGAAGAAGAATCAGTCAAGATAATCTCCGACCCCAATCGCCCAGATAAGCGCAAGTCTCTAGAGGCAAAGGAAGTTGCTAAGCCTCATCCCAGAAAGAAAGCAAAGGCATCAAAGGGAAAGAATATCATCAACGATCCTGCCGTGATGATTGAAGAGCTTGATCAGGCTCTCACAAAGTCTACAGAGGCATTAACCAACAAATGGTTAGAGTTTGCAGCCACACACCTTGATGTTCTCACTGGCATAGCTCAGAGAATTATAGAACTTAAGGCATTAGCAGAAAAATTAGCAACTGGTGCTACAGCAAGCAATGCCCCAGTAAGCGCAAAACCAAACATGAGACAATGGCCTACCAGAAACAATAGAGGTCAAGTACCAAGTGTAGCCCTTATAATAACTGATGTAGCATCTTGGTCGCATATGAGTATGACAGTTGAGATAGACTATGCCAAGTTGTCTATGCCACAGCTCAGCAACAAAGATCTCAGATCTTGTGAGCAGTGCAGCAAAACTGCTAGATGAAAGTGTCGAGGCCTGGGAAAACTTGTAGGACAACCCAGAAGTAGAAAAGCTGCAAGAAACCATCAAGCAACGACATACAGAGCTGGATGTAGTCAAAGCAGAGATTAAGACATTGCCTCCTATGCAGAAGATGCTTAAAGTGAAGCATAGTAATGAGCTCCAGCAAGAGATTGAGGCTTACAGAAGGAAAGAAACACTACTGGTGAACTCTGTGCAGCCCCTTATTAACGAGGCCTTGGATTTGAGCACTACTGCAGACAACCAGCTCAAAGTTTTGAAGGAGTATGATGCATTTGCACAGGGAAAGGCCAGTGAAGCATTAGGATATCGCAATGACCATTCAGAGCTCTTCAAATGTATGGTTCTTGCCACTCAGATTATGTTCGTCACTCCAATAAATAACCCATTTTTATGGCCTTTTATAGGTATTAATGCTGCTGAAGTTACTAGTTCAACTTTACATTCACAATTATCACCATCTACAGCCTATCTGCTCATAATCATATGCATTTTGAGCTTTCAGCCTAGGAAAAGCATGAGCACCCTCCTGCAATGCCACTATTTGCAAAGGTCACTAGATTTCGCACATCGACATTCCTCACATGCTCCAAAGGAAAACTAAAGGAGACATTAGAAGAAGTGAATAAAATTTGCAAGGAGGTTTACTTGTTGCAGATGTCATTGTATAGAAGGGGTCGAACGATACCTTTATCCCATAGTTTTGAATTTGACGTGATTTTTTGGCCATGCATTGGATGCATTTGGTAATTCTATGTGTGGGAGGTGTTTGTGCTTGAAATTGTTCCTAAGGCTAGGGGAACAAGCCAACACAATCTCAAGAGTAAAACTCAATAAATAAAACAAAGTTTAGGGTTTTGGGTATGATTTAAATGGTTGTAAGCTTCAGGAACAGTCAGGGAATACATTCAGAAGAAAAATAACAACTAAATCATAAACATAAACTGATAAAGATGCATAACATATAACATAAGATCCAACAGAAAGACTAGGTTGAGGTTTATACATAAAGAATAAGCATTACCAGAAAATACACATTAACTAGCAATGAATTTATCATTTAAGAAGCAAAACAAACTCAATAACAAAGCCAACATAGACAGACTGAAGGGGAAAAAGTCATATATTTCATTATTTTATCAGCAAATGCTTATAAGAGCTACAGTACTTATCTCTGAACAAGTTTGCAGACAAAATAGTCTTGTAAACCTCCTGATGCTCCCAAAAATCAGAACCCTCAAAATGTCTTTCTAACTCCTCTAAATAGAAATATTCTACAAAATCAGTTAGGTTTTCCATCCTAATTGTCTCCATCGACCTACTAAGGTAAAGTAAAAAGTAAATTTTTACAAAATTACAAAATTGCTAAAAATAGCAAATCATTAACAAAAACTGTTTGTCAAACTGATTCATTAATCAAAGCATAACCGATTCAAAGCTCCTTCGCTACTTTAGCAAGTAGGTCTAAACCATCTAGGTTTTGAGACCTCCTCTTTGCTCTTTTATGTTTCTTTTCCATATCAGCTATCTTTTTCTGAAGGTCTTCATTCTCCTGTTGTAAACTTTCAACTGTCTTCTCTAGATTTGTAGAATACCTGTCAGTGACTGTCTTCCTTTTTATCACTTCTTTAGACACTTCTGATAGTTGTAGGAAATGATGATGGACATCTTGCAAATCCTCTATAAGCCCCTTGTTGACTTTAAATAAACTGTCATTAGTCTCTTGTAATTGTTTTACCTGTTGCTTGTATTTCTGAACTCTTTCCTCTAAGCTTTCATCATCAAAACTAGGGTTTTCCAATACATTTGCATCCTGCATTAAAAAATATGAGAAATCAACATGAATAATAGACTCTTATATAATTCCTGCTTGCTTGAGTATAGCTTCATCTTCCTCCTCCCATTCCTGATTTTCAAGCGGACATGCTTTTGCCTTTTCTTCTTCCTGCAGTTTCCAGAGTCTATCTTTTACCTCAAAAATTATTTTAGATAATTTATAAACAGGATGACTTGTTTCTTTTACAGACTGTGACAATTTTTCTAACACAGCAGGTTGAGGTGAAGAAGGACTAACCACTGATTTTCCTTTGTTTTTGATGTCTATTTTACCAACTTCTACTTCTTCACTTGAAGTAGTATCAATTACAACAGTCTTTTGTTTGGAATCTAGCTTAGGATTAAGTAGCCTTTTCATGTTCCACCTTAGCTTATTGGTTGGCCTAGTTTTAGGATTTTTATATGAAGCTACAGTCCTCTTTTTCCTTTTATGAGTTTTAGCTGCTTTGATTTCTGAGGTGAGGAATTCTCCACAGGCTTCAGTACTTAACCCTGCTTTAGCAATTTGTTTCTCATCTTCTAATAAGTATCCTTCATCCTCAGACAAAATGGTGAGGGGACTTCTTGGTTTGGTTTGAACTTCATCTTCAGGTATAGCATCCTTCTCTTCAACAATAGTCTTAGGTTCTTCAGAATCTGCTACTGGTGTCAATTGCAAACTAGGCTGCACTTTTTCTCCTGCAAACAATGAGTACCTGCTTTTAGAGCCAACTGAGGACATTTTGAATTGACTGTTAACCTTTACCTGCTCTGCTACCTTCTTAGCCTCAACATCATCTTTGTCTGCAGGTTTGGCTGTATGACCTAACTTTTTCATCGTCACTTTTCCTTTATTAGTCTACCTCTTAGGCTACTGATGTTCCTGCTGGGGATGAACATCTGACCAAAACAGAAAGAAGTCCCAAGTCCTATCCTCATGTTGCAATACAGTGGTGATGATCAGTTTGATCAGACCATGATGAAAAATTGATTGGGAGGTGTGATCTTCATGTTGCTTTATCCTGCTGGACATCTTCTGCAAGCTCTTCAAAAAGAAGAAGGGCAGGTTCATCTTTGAGACTCCTACTATGTGTTGGAGGAATCTAAAATGATATTTAAATACATATGAATACCTGCCTTCACAAGTCACATAGCTTTGCAATATTCTAATTGTCTCAACCCACTCTTTTCTGAAATTCTGGATAAGAATACCTTTATTCCAATCAGGATTCACATTGGGTAATAGGTATCTGTGAGGTTCAAAGTCAAAAGGTAATTTCTTGAACCAAAGCTCACCCTCATTACTGATCCTAGTGGCCTCTGCAATTAGTTCCACAGTCAATTTGAATTTTAAAGCATCTAGGATGACCATATCATCTTTAAGTCCCTGAGCAAACTTACAAGACACCTGTGCATTGTAGCCATCTATCTTCCTGAAGAAATTCAGCCAGCCTGCTTGTTGGAATAATTCAGCACAATCCGGGAGTTTCTCAATCCAGGTTAAGTCAGTGGGCTCAGCCCTATTGACCTTACCACTTTTGCCACTTTTATCCATCTTTCTCCTTCAGAAATTAGATGCTGCCTGGTTTTAGGGTTTAGAAGATGTTTATAAACTGGCTTTCTGCTCCTTAAAACTTTTTTACAATATGCTATACACTCCTGGACAGGCCTGTTTATTTAAAAGATAAAGTAAAACTTCCCAACAGGGGGTCAAATTCACCTGACCTAGGGCTTCAATGTTCTTTTGTTTCAACCATACAAACTAGGTCTATGGATATGTAAACTGTGAGAGTAGATCAATCATAAATGAAAACTGTCATAAGAACAAAATAGCACTGCTTAATTTCCAAAATGCACCATCAAGCATAATGTCGAACTGTTTTAGAATATAAGCCACTCAAGCTCCTCATTTTAAGGTTAAGGAGACTAGAAGTATAATATGGATTCAGATGTGATATCCTCCTTCAGTACAAACTGATTCAAATCATAGAAAACAACACTTAGATTCATCTGAAGTGTCCAGGATTTTCAAAGTAATTGAAGACTGTCAGTGAATGTGGCTGTTCTATTTTCCAGTATTATACTCTTATCTCCATGTATCAACCATCCTCAATCTTCAAACCCCAAAATTCTCACAGCTTCAGATTTTGCAAGAGTAATATTAACCACTGGATTCTTAGACCAACTGGAGATTTCCTGTATAAGAAGAGAGAAAAACACCACTATCTGCAATATATTCACATTAGCCCAAAAGACTCTCATAGAATCCAGTGTATAAATGCCAACATTATTCTTCAAACCAATTAACTTTGTAAATATGACAACTATCACCAGTTTCTCAAGCAAACTGAAAACTGTCTTTGTGAGGGATGAGCAGAGTAAAACAATTTACAATTCATCTCAATGCTGCTTCCTGTAGACTATAACTCTAATTGGCATTTCGTCTGATAGGAATCTCAATTAGTCAGCTCATTACAACCATAATGCATCAATATTAGAGTTATTTGAGTGTATTGAAAGGCCAAAATATAAACGACTTTCTCTTAAACTGTCTCGAACTTCAAAAACCTAAAAGGTTTAAACTTAGGGCTATTTTGATGCTCTGTTCACCAAAAATTTAAGAATAATTCCAGGGAGTTATTTCTGGGGTTAATATTTCATTTTGGAACCTATTCTAACCTCTGCATCAAGCAATTTTTCCAGAGTGACCTCCAGTGAGAAAATTCCCAATTTTTCATTATAGGGATTTATATTAAAATACCTGCCAATTGTGCTCGAGTGCAATGGCTTAAACCTTTGTTTTTAGCTATCAATTGCCTCTCCTTGAGCATGCAGATGTCTTCATATGGTTATTTTAACTGCAGGTAACGGGATTGAAAAGCCCTAAATTTCGCCAGCCTTCATAACTCTGTCTCTACTCTTCAGCAGCATAATCCACCTTTCTAGCGCTTTGATTTACTTCACGAGCCCTCCTTTCCTCTGATAATGCGTGTGAAAGTAAAATCATGCCACCTTAACCCGAAATTTGCTCATAACTGTCAGACAGATCCCGCATTATAGGCAATGATGAGCATGATTTGTTTCGAGATTCAAAACCACCTGAAATTGTGTTGAAATTGCAGCTAACACATATGAAACAGCTCACCATATGCGATTAGACACTCACAGATCAAAATCATGATAAAATCTTGCTTAAAAATCAAAGAATAAAAGGGCCACAATATTCTTGTAGCACGCCCTTTGTAAATTTTTTGTCCAGCGCTACAAGAATATCTCCCATGCTAATTTTTTGCCATTTTTCAGCTTTTTGCTAATTTGTCGGAGGTTTAAAAGCTGCTAAAGTGATAATCGTATCTAGGTGTACTCAAGATAAACATTTATGAATCAAATCTTTGATATAATGACCTTTCCTTTTAACCCCTTTAAAATGCAAAGGACTAAAAAATCAAATAAACCTATAAAAAGTTAGCTCAAAAAACCATCTAATCAACCAAAAAGTTCCTAAAGGAAACTAAAAATGAGACTTAAAACAAAACCTTAATTGAAATAAAATGAAAAAGCAAACCAAAAATGGAGAAATCAAAACAAAATTGAAGAAAAAATTACTGACTTAACAGGAGGCACATTCGAATGGCCAGTTCTTGAAGGGATGTAGGGCCCTCATATGTGGTTGTCATCGATCATCATCTCAGAGAGTATTGATCAGATGTTGGTATCATTCGAAGTCGATTATTTAGCTAAGAAGTGGAGATGACGACCAGATTCCGGGCCAAATCTTCGACTCCGTAGACTAATCCATTTATAAAACTAAAAAACTTATATGATAATTATTAAAAATATATAATATATAACCAATTAACATAGTTTATATAATTTATATAATAAAATAATAAAAAATAAAAATATATATATAGGACCACAACCTGACTCTTCTGATGTAGTTAAAGGTTCTGAATAATTTTACAAGCTTCTTCTCTACGGAAGAGGGCCAAAAAGTTGGGGTAGAAGTATCTAAGGAACAGGTAAAATATACTTTGTCCCAGTTCATTAAAGATCTTACACTACCTCTATATCTCATGCGGCCTTATTACTCAGTGAGGATGTTGACTCTTTGGTTTGGGAGAAAAATGTTTCGACTAGAATGGTTACTGTGAATCATTCCTATGAAGTTTTAGTGACCTAGAGGAACCTCCATCCTCCAATATGGTGGCTCAAGGAGGTTTGGAAAGGCTCTATGCCTCTAAAAGTCATTTTTTTTTGCTGGTTACTTCTCCACAACAAAATTCTGGTTTGAAAAAATCTTCAAAAAAGAGGATATTTTGGTCTAAGCATGTGTTCCTTGTGCAGATCCCACTTAGATTCAGTTGAACACATTTTTCTGCATTGTTCTTATTTCAAAACAGTTTGGAGAGAGGTTAGTTGCCACTTTTCTTTCTCCTTTAATTGGGATCGAAGATCTATTGAAGACTGTTTTCTCTCTTGATTCAAAAGCATAAATAAGTGGAAGTTTCTTCCTTATTATGTGTTGGCGAAACCCACCAACAAAGCTTCATCGACAAGGGTTCCCACTCTATTGACGCCCTACAGTGCAATCTCCCTAAGCACCAGACCAGGTAGGTTTTACCTTGCCCAGAATTGTCTACAGAGAAAACGAGGTCTCACCCGAGGCGTTAAAGGGAGGGATGTTGGAACCGAGTTTCCAACAGTGGGAAAGGAGGATATGGGGATCTGACGGAGGGACACCATAACTTATGCAATGATCACATAGTATCGTAGCATTATTCATGGAACATTATTACACATAGCGCATCAAACAGTTATAGAAACTTAGATTGCATCAACATAAAAGCAACAAATCACATTGATATAGCAGAAAGAGACTGAATCACATCCATATTATGCCATTGTAACAGAACAGAGTTGCAGCATCATAACAGATCTATAACAACATACAAGAATTGATCCATACTCATTGTATTAACCTTGTGCAAATGTACCACATTACACAATTCTTCTCCAAAACTAGATACTGCATACATCAGAAAGAAACCCAAATAAAATCATAGTTGAGATAGAAAATTCTCCATAAAATAGATCGCACCACATATTATCCCATACAAATGCACACAATCCTCTTCAAAATAGATCTATAAATAGGCTTAAACCTTTACATTGAGTGTCCACTACTAACTGACTTCTAACTGCTACTGACCTATTGCAACAAAACTTGGTCAAAATACACATAAAATATTAAAAAAGCGGTTATTATTCCGCTTATCACGTCGATCTACCCTTGCAAGATACCACATGAGATTGCACAGCTGTCGTGACACTGCACAACTAAATTACCCCCAAACCCCTTTCCAACAGGCCCCCAACACATTTTTGTGGCTCTCCCTCAAGCCACATCAAGTTGACAGGGTGTGTACCGAAGTCTGGTCCTTAAAATCTTCAAATTGCTGCACGATTTCCCGAACCTAAAGTTGGAATTTGCTGGCGATACTCTAACAATTAGTCAAAGTTTGTTGGATGGGGTGCTCCTCACTAGCCTTGCTATCAAACATTTGTCGATTTTCTTGAATGGCCTAGAGCATGGCGATGAGCTTAACATCCAATTGGCCACCAATTTCTTGGAATTCATCGAGCTAATCGTGTCACTTTTGTTGGCATTCTTGTGCACAGGTAACTTGTTACTGTAGATCCTTTAGTTCTATGGCCCGAGTGATCTGTATCATTTGCGGCATGACCTTCAGCTATGTATTTAGGGTTGTTAGTTGGCCCTCTTCCTCTTGTGCCTACATAGTAAGTTGATCAAGTTGTTCATCCTGAACAATACTTTTCCAAAACTACATGGTTTCCTCCATCATAGTTTTAGCCTCTTTCTCCATGGTGCTGAACTGAGTGACAATGTCCTCAATGGAGGTCTTGCACTACGTAACCTGCTCTGGCAATGTTGTGGGTTTTACATAAGCCTAGAGCAGCAAGTTATTATCCTGAAGTTGAACCAAAGTTTTCCCAAATCGCTTGGCCTTTTCTACTAGGGTGAGCCCTGTGGTGTTGTCAAAAATGTTCTGGCAGGCATCATAAATAGCTTGTTCAACTTCACTGCACCGAGACCACAGCTATCCATGTTCAACATTTAAGCGGTCATGCGCCTTCTTTAAGTCAGTAATCTCTTCAGGAACCTTCCACTGCAACTCGGCCTGTGTTTGCTTCAAATGGTTTATTTCTTGTAACTTATCCTCTGTCAAATGCACATGGACCTGGTGTAAATTATCTGCTTCCTTCTATTGCTTATCAGTGGTATTTTGGGACTGGATATACCCTTGAGTCAAATCATTTTTTGATACCTCCAATTCCAGTGCAGCGCCATGCTGCAACTCAACCAACACTATAGCTAGCAATTTGTTCAAATCCAAAGTCACACTCTGGATTGGGTGCAGCTATTGGTGAAATTCTTCATATCTGGAATTGATCGCAGTCGGGGGAACTTGCACATTCCTAGAGCGGGGCTTAGTGCTGATCGATGGGTTGTCCTGTAGCAGAGGTCTTGCCGATCTTTGTTTGGAAATAATATAAAAAATGGACTCTATTCTATTTCTTACCACGCCAAATTCTTCATGGTTGGATTTGTGGATCACCATAGTCACAGCCGTAGATGAATCCGTGATGGCTTTGATAAGCCATTGCATCTAGTCTTTGATCCTTGATTTGGTACTGATCTTGCATTGTACTCCTGATGCTATTTGGTGCGAGTCTCCTCCCTTATACACTATGATACATCTTCAGGATCCGTCGATGACTCATTTTCAGAGTCATGGGTGCTCAATTCCTATGGGGTAGGTTCTTCAGGGATATTCGGGGGTAGCTCCGTAGCTAACTCCCCCTGGCTCACCAGGATGCACCAGTCTCCTGACCAATCTTGAACAATAGTATCCAAATATTCCATGGTGACTTTATAGGGAAATGGTAGCCACTGCCGATCAGGGTCCCTCCTAGATTGAATATGAATGCAGTAGGGTCCAATAGAAAACTAAAGGATCTATTGATACTTGGCCATCAAATAGGAAGAAAATATTGGAACAGCAGTGATGGTGTCTTGCAGTGGTTCCCAATAGACCCATAAATGAATGGCACAGTCCACTTGTCTACTGGGCTCTTCGACCCATCATAGGTTCTGATAGTGCGCATCACGGTGAACCTTGACTGCCTCAACCACCATTGGTTGGTAGTATTAAGGTTCCATCCAAGCAACAAGGGCGATAAGAATCAATAACCAACTATAGGAAAAGGGCCACCTGGTCTGAGCAGCCAATGCATATTCAAGAAACTAATTTAACAAAAATAGATACCAATTCATTTGTACCCCTTCAGCACATTTCTGGACACAAGCGACAACACCCGAAGTGCATTGGACTGGCCGATTACCGCGAACAACCTTTCTGGCCAGGATTCTTATGCCAATGCACACTGCCTATGATTTAATGCTATCAATGCGATAAGCGTGACCATCCCATTGTAGACCAAAATGATCCTACAGCTGCTTGGCAAGTTTCTTGTCCATATCTCTCCCTCGAATGTACTATGTTGGGTCCACCCCAACCTTCGGTAAGCCATTAATGATTTCAATCGAGTCAACTATAACTAGGATTGGCATAGTCAGCCAAAGTGCCCCTCCATGGAAACACACCAACAATTGCTTCGCACAGGCATGTGCTTCATTCAAGCAGTTGAAGTGGGGCATATTGATGAGCCCCAACAACCTAGACTTGTCTAACCCACTAGCCCATGGTTTCAAAATTCACTGAATGGGGGCACCATGCACCGTGGAGATGGATTCATATGGCTCGTCCTAGACATCTTTAAGTATGAGCATCTCATGATCATTAAACTTGAGCCTGATCAACGCAAGGATGATATCGATCGAGCATGTCATCCCTTTCGGTAGTGGTGGAAAATCTGGAGGGTACTTCTGATTCTTTGACATTTGTCATGGATTGGCCTCTCGACATGTAGGAGTGACGTATTGTTATCAACCAAAATGGCACTTCTTTGTCCGAGTGTCGACACTTAATATGTTGGCACACAAAAGGACACTTATGGATTGAAGGTTGCCTAAACACTATAGATGGGCATGACATGAGATGCATTCACTATTCACCCAACTTGCCATTTTAACTTTTTATATGTTGATTACTGTACATGACTCTTTCCACAACAACTCACGTACGTACGTGACTATCTCCACAACAGATCACATACTGTATGCAAGTATTGTCATTGCAACCTGCATACAGATATATATGCGGGTTTCCCTTATAGCAACTCACGTGTCATATGCAGGTTTCAAGTATCAATACTCATGTATGCCTCCATTCGACATTAACAATAATATATCATGATTAATGGAGATTTGTTAAGCCCTGATCATTAACTATCTTAATTGTTTCAACCTCCTCAACCTTTGAAACTGCTCTACTTCCCTAAGTATAAATAGAGGCCTTGGGGAGGCCATTAATCAATCATACTTGGAGAGCAAAGTTATGCTGGTGGTATATCTTTAGAAGTATTTGGAGCAGCAAAACTCAGAATCCTTTGGTTGCAGAGGAGTCCTTGTTTCAGGTGTTGGGTTGTACACTTATCCCATTCACTATTGTTAATAAAGAGAATCCTTCTTCCAACTTTGTGTTGAGTCTCTTTCATGTATCATGGTTTGATGAATATTTATGATTAAGCACTATATATATTGTTTATATAACTTGTCATATATACATGTATAAGATTGTACTTGGAGGATTTTCTCTTTGCAGGTGAAGGAGGTGCATCCCTGAAATCTTTGGAGAGTAGCAATGCGGGAGAAGACAAAGCTTGGATCAACCATCGTTAATCGGGTGAGTTCATCATATCTTCCTATTTCCTTTTTGTACTTTAAAGCCGATTGCCTGCAAGTTTTAAGATTAATTTGGTAACCCCAGACCCTCAGTTATAAGGGTATTTATTCCTGAACAACAAAACTGACAACTCTGATGGGGAGCCCAGACTACTATGGGTTATTTTTATTTACCATTGCCCAGTCTTTGCCTTGACTGTGTGTGTGGTATCCTGTCTTGGTTCATGATTAGGATAGTGTTTGAAGACCTTGAAATTTTTTCTTTTTATTAGAAAATTTTGTACCTGTACACGGGTTTCTCTTGCATACATTCATGTACACAAGCATGCATACGCAGGTTGCTCTCTAGGACAGTCACATATAGTACATGGGTTTCCGTTATACATAGTCACGTACAAGCCTTAGCATTGGAATTTTTGGGTTATGGTTTGCTCTTCCCTGTCCCTCTATAAGCTCTATTTTTTGGTTGGTCTTCCTTATAAGCACTATACTGCAAGTTTGATGACCTTCTTGGCCACACCTTGTGCTTTCTTGTAAATCCCTTTAGTTTTTTTGTTTGGATTGTCTTTCTGTTTGCAACTTGAAGTGGATTTGCCTGTTTGGGTTATAGGTTTGAGTGTTGGCTGTCTGAATCATGGATCAGGGTTCCAAACGCTGTTTATCCTAGTCTATTTTTAGATAGTGATGGGTGTGCCACTTTCCTTTATGTGTTTTCAGTGATTTCCTTTCATTGTATCCTCCCAATCTAGGGTTCCAAGTCTTCCTTAGGTGGTTGATTCTTGGTCCTTTTAATCTGTTTACTACACTTTGCTTACTTTATACAGTTTGTTTAATTCAAGCATACTCAATCTTTTTTTTGTGCATTTAGGTCCATAGTAGTCTTTGAGCATTTTAAAAAAGTGAAAAGAAAACATCTTAAAAGATTTTGCATTTGATTTTTCATAGAGTAGTTTTGCTTTTAGTTTTTTAAAATATAATCTCAAAAAACTACAAAAATGTAGTCTTAGTGTTCTCTTTATCGTTGCTTTTTCATCAATTTATATTTACAAAAGAAAAAAAGAAGTTTTTTTAAGTAGTGATAATTTGCTTTGAAAACATACACCTTTGCTTTTATATTTCTTATCGAGTAAACAAACATCATAGTCCTTCACTCCACTTCCTTCTGAGTAATAAATATCCCTTAAAATGAATGCAATAATTAAAATTTATTTGTAACTTTTTATTTTTTAGGGCCATTCACCTACTAGCTTAGGCTAGACTTGTGGGATAGGAAGTGTAAACTTCCCATAAGTTTTAATATTCAGAAATAGTGGACCATTCGATAGGTAAATCCTTATATTTATCGATAGTTTCTAGGAAGCTCCTCTCAAATGGGAGTCAAGCACGATGCCACGTGGAGGCATTGGACTAAGGAGATAACCCTCTTATTCCTTGTTGAAACGTAAATCAGGACTTTTATGCATCTGGGGATTCTATCCTAGATAGAGTTTTAGGCTTAGCTATCCTGCCCATGCGTATGAGTTAGGCTTGCGACTGTCCCCCTAGACTGTTGGTATAGCTAAGGTAGCCTTTAGTCTCTTGACATCTAGGGTTCATACCTAGGTAAACCGAAAGGCTATTTCTGGTCCACCTTGGATGGGATTGGATGGTAACTCTTGTTGAAAGTGTAGGAGGGCGGTGGGTGATTCCTTCGCTTGTGCCTAAGAACCTCTTCAAGGATGCCAAGTAACTATTTTTTAGCTTTCTTCGGGAAAGCATATCTTTTACCCTTGCTGACTGTTGAGACTTTAGGAATTTTTATAGTGATTGCTCTATGGTTTTTCTGTGTTTAGCTGACCTTAGGGTTTGAATTGTCAAATTTATAATTGTGAAGGACCAACCTATTAGAAGGTCATGAAGGTTGCAAAACATTCCTTCTCTCATCACATTGGAACCTCCATCTCCACCTCAAAGGCAGAGATTGGACACAGACGATTCATTTGAACCAGTAGGAGTAAGTGAAGTTCTAGGTGAACCGACACTTAGAGCTAACCATTTTGATTTTAATACAGTTGACATAGAAGAATTGCAGGATGACGAGTTTGCAAGGAATTTTAACACACCATTGACTGACTTAAACAATCCTATGATCATCCAGGTCAGGCCTTTTGATTCACCTATTTTAGGTGTCCCTGCGGGTAGGATAATGTCTACTACGAGAGAAAGTTCTTTTGCTTTCACCGCAGCCTTTCCGGCTGAAGGGGTACTACCTCCCCCGGTAAGTGCCCCTATATCTAGCATACCTACTATGCAATTGCATCTAGTGAGCCAGGTGGTCAAACTGTCGATTCCGACAAGCCTAGCAAGTGATTCCAGTGACATGGTTACTGGGATCCCCAGTATACTTACTGTTCCTTCCTTTTTTGCACACACTGTCAAGAGCAGTCCAGTAGTATCCTTGGATTTTTTCCAAGGATTTCCTTGGAATGGGGGGCATATTCCCCCATCCACTCCATACGTAGCCCCATCACCTTCTTATGTAGGAGTGCAGTTTGGAAACAATACCTCTTATGGAAAAGGTTTCCAAACTTCGGTCTCGTCCCCGTTCATGATCTCTCCCTTTTCATTCTTCAGCGGAGGGATACCTGCTCCCTTTTTTCAAACCCCAGTTTCAGCTGGGATGACTCGAACCTCGTATACTACACCTCCTACCCACAATCCTATGGCTTATGGATTGAATCCATTTCAATGTAATACATCCACTTCACAACTGGTGGTAGGAGGTAACCCCACCTTTAGATATGGGAATTGGGGGGAAAGTCCCTCTAATCCCCAGGATGGCACTTTTAGTGCTCCGGTACGACCCAATATTACTTTCTTGGAAACATTAAACTTGCTAAATTTGTTAAAATTGATGAACGAACCGGTGAGGCATGACCCCTCATGGCCACCTGTCCCCACCAAATTGCCATCGGACATCCCTAAATTCGAGGGCAAAGTTGGTGAAGATCCTGGGGCTCATGACACCACTTTTCATTTATGGTGTTCTTCTAATTCGCTGAATGAAGATTTAGTTAGGTTAAGGTTGTTCCAAAGAACCTTAATGAATATTGCAGCAAAATGGTACATTGAGTTGCCTTCTGCTGCGTTCAGTAGTTTTTGGGACTTGGCTAGTGCATTCCTTAGCCACTTTTAGCTTCCAGTCTGATATGATTTCAGAATGGACTTGTTATCTACATTTAGGCAGAACAAGGCTACCCACATCTCTGATCATATCCAAGAATGGAGGAGGTGAAAGAGCCTTATAAAAGCCACTATTCCTCGTGAGTTCTTACTAGAGTGGTTCCTTAAATCCCTGTTACCTTACATATCTAAGGACGTATCCACTTTAGGAGTGACGAACAAAAAATAATCCATTCTTAGGGCCCAACAATTGGATTTTATTTATTCACAATCTGGGATATTGTATGAGATTATCCCTAAGGCACCAAGGCCTACCCATGATGCAGAGAAACCTAATCCTAGAACCCATGCCAATGGTGTGGTTGGGTCCGTAAACTCTCCCACTATAGAGTCTTTGGCCAAACAGCTTCATCAACTATCCATCAAGCATTCTACGGCAGAGGCAGCAAAGGATGCCCCCTCCCCCCAAAGTGAAATTTTTTTTGCACAAACCTCTCAGAAGCGAAATCAGCAGCCCGGTGGGAAGAAGAAGAGAGGAAAGAAAGGCGAGGGAAATCAAAACAAGCACAAACCCTCAAACAATGTTGATGGGGGAAAGAAAGAAAAGAAAAAGGTGAAGTTCCTGTGTAAGTTGTGCCACAAGGATCAACTCACTCACATTTTTTCCCTTATGGAACAAGCCCAGAAGCTGCTAAAAGCTCAACAACCGGCTGTCCTGAAGGATCCTTTTCCCCAAGGGTAGAACTCTGCTTCAACTTATAATGTAGCAGGGGGCACTCTAGGTGCCCTTGACCCTAACTATATCAACATGGTTCGATCTTTAAATTTTCTATAGACTAGGAATAAAAAATATGAAAAAGAGACTTCTTAGAAGGGTAAGTCTATAGGTGAAACTTCTAACCCTCTCACAATCGAGAAGCCTACTGAAACTATGCCTAATATACGGAAAGGTGTATTTAAGAAGACCTTGCATAACCCTAATACTAGGGCTTCTTCAAACTACTCCATGGTTGAAGACTTAGCACAAACCCCTTATGCAATGTCAGCCTTAGAGGTGTTACAGAGTTGTCCCGCCCAGTGAGATGCTCTCTTAGCAGCCTTAGATAGGATGGACTCGCCGAGTCTCATGGACAAATTTCACTTGTATGATGTTAAAATTTTCCTACCTTACCATGTATCCTTATCAATAGATGTCATCCATGGTGGAAAGACGGTTGGAAGGGTAGTTGTTAATGAGGGTGCTTCTACATGCGTTATGTCCTTGTCATGTTGGAAAGATCTCGGATCCCCAGAGATGATAACGTCAAACACTATGCTTAATATTTTCGACGGAAGATCATTCTGACCGCATGGTATCCTACCGGATTTTGAAATTAAGCTAACAAGGAAAGCAGTGTCTGTTGAGGTGGAAGTGATTGATGCACCTTTGGACTATAATTTGCTTTTGGGAAGAAGCTGGACTTATGCCATGTCTGCTATTGCATCGGTCGTCTTTCGGGTGGTAGTTTTTCCACATGAAAGAAAGTTGGTAACTGTTGACCAACTCGATTTTACTCGAAAAGGCTGCATGGAGTCTAATGAGTCCACTATGCCATTGGTTGATCAGGTCAAACCTGCTACATAGAGCTTGGGGGATAGAATGTATGCATCACTAATGGGCACATTTGATCTTCCAGCCCTGATTAACTATATTTATTCTACTAGTGTGAGGAAGTCCATAGCCACGGTTATTGATAGGACTGATCCTTGGGTTCTCCCTTACCCCCATGAACCAGAAGTGCCATTATTGGCAGTGGAAGTGGCTTACCAAGCTATCACTCAAACCACTGTTGATCCCATCCCAAACCCTCTCACAATCTCAAAGGACCCGGAAGAAGTCTTTTTGCCTGCTTGGGCAGAAAACTCTTTGCACTCTATGGACTGTTTAGATATGGTTTTACCTTCTGATGAATCCATTTTGGAAGCCATGTGTGGACATGGTAAGATCTGTGAAGATCTTCACCATCGATCCTATTTTATTTCAGAGCTAAGCAAGATAGAAAATCAAGAGTTTCATATGATATTATTAGATGATGTTAATACACCCATCAATCCCTTACCCAAGGAAGGAATGTTTGCTGATGGGAATATGACAAATATTTCCACTACCATCCCTATCAACATCTATGTGAATCCAGATGTCGTAGAAAATATACATATAGGTGCAAACTGCTCTCCTGAGAAGATTGCAATCTATACGGCCTTGTTCAAGGAATTCTATGACGTATTTGCCTGGTCTTATGAGGATATGCTAGGAATTTATCCATTGATAGTTGAACATGAGATCCAAACATACCTTGATGCTAAACTTGTTCCGCAAAAGTTAAGACCTGTTAACCCAGATAAAGCGATGGCTATGAAGGCTAAAGTTGAAAAACTGTTGAAGGCCAGTTTATTTATCCCATAGCTCTAACGGAATGGGTATCCAACCCTGTTCCTATTGATAAGAAGCAAGGGACCATATGCATCTATACTAAATTCAGATATTTGAATAAAGCCTGTCCTAAGGACAACTATCCCATGCCATTTATAGACCAGATTATAGATGCTTGCGAGGGAAGTGAAGTGTTCTTGTTTATGGATGGTTTCTCTAGATACAATCAAATTCAAATAAAACCAGAAGAACAAAACAAAACTGCTTTCATTTGTCCTTGGGGTATCTTCACGTACAAAAAAATGCCCTTCGTGTTGGGGCTCGGACCTTGTAAGTCCTTAGTTTTGGCAACTCCGCGGTTTTGGTGCGAAGCTTGTAAGCAGAGTTGCAGTTCAAAATAGTCTTAGGGGTTTCGAGGTTGGGTCGAAGCCCCTATTTTTGTAAATGTCCCATGGTTTAAGACCATGGTTTAAGCCCATGGTATTGTAATAGTGCACTTGTATAAATAGGCACTTATGTAAAGGACTCAGGTTAGGTTTTTTTTATGATGATAATTTGATGCAAAGCTAAGGTCTATTTTTGGCTTTAAGGTTAAGTCCCAGCTGAGTGCGTGGACGACCTCTGCAGCTGAGTGTGTAGAGGGTTTTGTAAGAAGGGTTAAGTCCCAGATGAGTGCATGGATGACCTCTGCAGCTGAGTGTGCAGATCAGAACTGTGTGTTTTTAAAGAGTTGAATATAACCGTAGTTCTGTGGACGTAGCCCCTACACTGGGGGTGAACCACGTATATCTTGTAATGTGGTGGTTCTTTCATGTTGTTTCTGTTATGTTTTTATGCATTTGATAAGTAGGTTAATGAGAAAGTAAGATATATTGTTAATTATTAACTTCGCTGTGAATTCCCAGTTAAGGGTTAAGCAAGAAACTGCCTGTTTATCTAAACTGCAAAGCTATTTAAGTGAATGTCGAAGCTCTCTATTGAATAATTATTATTTGTTAAGGCTAAAGGTACAATAATATCCCTCTTTTGCCTACAGAAACCTGATTCTACGGCACCCCATAGCTATTTCGGGTGAGACTGCAACCTGTTCGCAGGTTGTTGCCGAAAGGGCCACCACTGTGGGTATGTTTGTTGGTTGGTGATAAAAGTATTAGAACTTGGGTCTACCCTAAGCGCCAACAAATTGGTTCTGTTTCCGGCTGAACCAGTATCTGCTTTAAGAGGGATCTAGGTTGTACCTAGAAGCATATGTTTTGGAGGCCCTCAGTAAAAGAAATCAGTGTCTGGATTGAAGATACCTATATGAAATTTACTGAACAAGAAAATAAGGATCCTCATCGTAGCTCAGACAACTTCTTGCAAAGGTACATTTTTTCTGATATTTATGAAATTTTCTTTGGTAGTATCCACATAGAATTGCACCAATGGTTATCTAAGTTGACAGAAAGAAAGACAAACTTCAAAGAAGATCAGTTTCTTGACTGGACACCATCAAGAATTAATCTATTGAAAAGAATGAACAAATTGATATCACGAGCTGTTGATTTCTGGACAAAGTGAACACTTGAAGCATTTGTGATGGAGTTCGCCATCGACACATGCACTTCTTTCAGTGAAGCAGAAAGAAATTTTTTCAAAGGACCAAGGGGTAAGTAAATGAATTCATTAAGTCTGAAAATTAAAATGCTCTTGGCTGAGAAAGGCATATTGCTTATCAAATCAGATCGCTATATTTATTGCTACTAACCTATGTTTGGAAGCAAAAGTGACTTCGATGAGCAAAGTGGCTTGCTGCGAAGCGGTAAAAGATACAAGAGAAATCTTGGATCCTATACCCTAGGCCAGAATACTGATTATGCCCCATTAAGTCCAGAAGAATCTGAATCTAAAGAAACCCCTCTTGTTAGAAACCCTCCTATAACCCCTCAGCGAAGCTCTGATAGAGGAAAAATTGTTAATAGAGTTAGAAGGACTAGAAGAGAAATGAGATTGCATGCTCAGATAGGAAATTATGACATGACTAATATCATTTTAGACCTGGGATCAGAAGTAAATGTCCTAACTAAGTAGACATGGGAACAAATGGGAAAACCTACGCTTGAATGGTCCCCTATACAGTTGAGATTAGCCAATCAACAGAAGATTGTTCCCTTGGGAAGATTCCCTAGTGTACCAGTGGACATTGATGGAATTAGTAAATTAGCATATTTTGAAGTCATTGAAATAATTGATGATAGCAACCACTATCCAGCCTTGCTAGGAATTGAATGGGAAATAGACAACTATGCAGTAATCAACCTTAAGAACAGACATATGACTTTTGAAGGAAAAGGCTTGAGAGTCATAGTATCGTTGGACCCTTCTCAAGGAGAAAGGTATACAGAGCCACTCAGAGTTGAAGATTGGGATGTTTTGGATCATATTTACAACATCAGAGCTAAAGAAGAAGACTATGTTAATACTATTGCTGAAGGTATAATGGATTGGCAGTGTGACAGTTCTTGCATGACTGATTCAGAGGAAGGTCTAGAGAATTGGCAGAATAGACTTTATGAGCTACATGGACATCAATGTGCAAGAATTGCCAAGTCTCTCATATGGGTTGGCTCACAGACAAGAGTCTTACCTACTTTTGATGGCTTGACAGACCCAAAAGATTTTATTGTCCAATTCTCAGAACAAGTACTAGATTCACAAAAAATGGAGATTCTAGATTTAGTATTCAAAGCCGCAGCTTCCAAATGGTGGAATGGTCATAAAAAGTATATTCATAGTTGGAGAGATTGACAAAATTTTATTTTCCTAAGATTCATGGACCAACCTCAGGAGGTGCGAAGCAGATTTAATGGTAAGACTAGCCCTCAGGAGCATTTGGAGCAGTGTTATGAAGCATGGAAGCATATACCTTGTGAATAAGGGGTACATAGGTTTGCACACACTCTAGAACCTGTAGCAAAGAACTGGTATGCGGAGGTTGAGCTTCGCCATGGTACTGTAAGTTGGGTTATCCTTGTTGATAGTTTTTTGCTCACATTTTCTATTAATGAGGTTTTCCCTGCTTTAGATGCAGCTGTTAGGTTGATCCATACTAAAGTGTTTGATGATAAAGAAATAGCCGAGTACCAACCTGATTGGAAGGAACAAGAAGCTAATGCAGTAGAATTATATAAACTCTCCATTGATGAAGATGATGACCCTCCCAACATTAATATTCTTGAGTCAGAAGCACATTGTGAAGTACATGGACCAGCAGTCGAATCACCTGAAGTCACTCAGCCCTTGAAGACAAGGAAAGTAAACATTGGATCAGAAGAAATGCCTAAGTACGCTACCATTGGAGATTATTGGGATGAATAAATGGTAAGCAAAGTGACTGACCTTCTCCATGAGTATCAAGACTTATCTCCGATGAAGTTCTCAGAAATGAAAGGTATCCTTGGTGATATAGGAGTGATAAAAATACCTTTGAAAGCTGATGCAAATCCTATGAAGTAGCGCCCTTATAGGCTGAACCCTACGTATAAAGAAAAAGTCAGGATGGAGCTAGATAATATGCTCACTGCAAGGATCATTGAGCCTGTCGAAAAGTCCGAATGGGTCAGCCCTATGGTGGTACAAGAAAAGAAGACCAAGGGAGAAATTAGAATCTGTGTTGACCTAAGGAATCCAAATGATGCCTGTTTACATGATCCTTTTCCTACTCCCTTTACAGATGAAGTTTTAGACAATGTCGGAGGTCAAGAAGTGTATTCTTTCACTGATGGATTCTCTGTTGATGTATATGTAACTTCGAAATGTATTCTTCTATGTATTTTATATTATTGTAACCCGATGTTTATTCCAGGATGTTTCTATTATGTATTTGAGTCATGTGGTCATGCCCCGATGTTCCGATCGGGAGGATTATAATGTAAACAAGTCATATCAAGTCATTGGGTAAGTCCCCACGGTTTAGGGGAACTTGAGTTATTATACACTAATTAAGGTGTAGGCTTGAGTATTAATTATTAGGTTGAGTGCACTTCAAGTCAACGGAAGAATATAAATAGAGAGTGAGAGTCTCTCTATTTATCACTTGTGACTTAGCTCTTTTGCTCTCTCAAGTGTGGCGCACTTTTGGAGAAGGAAATTCTTTGGCTTGACAGAAGACAGAAGGCTGCTATTGTGTTGGGAGATCATCTTACTGTTTTGGGATCACATCTTGTGGTGATACTATCTTAGAGGAAGTTGAGGGGTTTTCTCCATTTATGGTTTCTCCTCCTAAAAGATTTGTGTCTCTTGTCTCTTGTGATGTGCTTATGTGATTGCTGTGCTTGTTATTCTCTCAGTGAAAAGATCTTATCATAATGCTAGCTTAAATGTTGAAAAACTAACATGGAATCAGAGCTAACCTGAGAAGAAGACATTGTGCAGCTACAGGAACTAGGGATTCCTATTTTGTGGATCTTCCTCCATATATTTTCAGCAAAATTATGCTAGGATGTCTCTCCATTGAAGGGTGCATCTTTCTGTCGATGTGGAATTCAATTTCAAGCATTTTCAGTTTCGATGTGGAAATTAGGGATTTCTACAGAAGAGGAATTTTTTAAGTGAGACCAGCATAGGATTGTTCTCCTCATCAAAACTGAAATTTAGAGACCTCAATCAATAAATTTGGTTGGGTGAAACTCTGGGAAAGTCAAACCCTAGTTTGACCCTGAGCTAGGAGAAACCCTAAATACTACAACTGCGAAGTTTTGGTACAGTCGCTATATTCCGAGATTGGCGAAGTCTCAGAAGCTGAAAATTGCAGGGGCCGAAGATAAAATCCTGATGAACACTGTGTCCAAAGGGCAGCCTCTTATTCACTGTATTCCAGGAGATATGATCTCTCCACGTTAGGGTTCCAGCCTCTTCCAGAAATCATCCATAAACAGGACACCTGGGAGGATCTGCAATATCTTGGGCTACAAAGGTCCAATTGGAATTACTGAAGATGTTATAGAAAGGGAACGGACTGTACTTTCGTTTTTCCAAAGTTCAGACTCAGAATATGAACCAATGACATGTGGCATGCCGTACAACTTTGTTGGTCTGAACAGTCCTGTAACAGGTCACCTTTGGAAAATGATCATAAATCCAAAATGGTGAAACCAATTCTGATGAAAACTATGGTGTTGGATCAGGGACATACGAGGTTAACTCAGTGAGAAATTGCAGATATAGAGGATCAGTAATTGTGGATATATTACAGAAACAGTAACAGGCATTTCTGCAGAAGAAATCAGAAAATTAGGGCTTCCTGTTCCGGGAGTTTCCCTCCACTATTTTCAGAAAAGGAGTACATTGGACAACTCCATTTGAAGAGATCTATCTGTTCATCCAATCAGATCTGAAAGATTCCAAGTTTTGAAAATTAGGGTTTCTGCAACAAACCCTAGATCAGCGAACTCCGGGACAAGGACGGACACCTCAAATCGGTAAGATCTAATCCTTTGCTATTTCCATTTGAGGTTCTCATTTCAAATATGATATATCACATCAGCTTAGTTAAAAGCTTGCGAAAGTTGGCAACTTCCAAACTTGGAAGTATATGATCTCTCTGAAGAAAATGGATTGGACACCTACATGAGTATGGAGGTTCCAGTTTCAGAGGGAGACGAGGCCAAAGAAGACATCATGCTCATGCTACAGAGGATGATGAACCATCCAGAAAGAGATCCAGATATGAAAGAGAAGATTCTTCAAGCGAGGATGAATATGTTCTAATATAAGCTCTCATAGGTAACATTACTCATGGAAGTGATGATTGGCTTATAAATAGTGGGGCTTCCAAGCATATGATGGGATTCAAGGAATCTTTTGTGAGACTATCAAAACATGAATGACTAAGTGATGACTACTAATTTCCAATAAAAGGTAATGGGGAATCTTCATACAAGCTAGACTCTGGTAAGTCTCTAACAATGAAAGAAGTATTGTTTGTTTCAGCATTGATGTAAAAGGAATGCGGATTGCATTCATAGATGGTCAAGTCATCATATGGTCAAAAGGAAAGACTATCGATGATGTGGTAGTGATTGAAGAACAAGAAGGAGGCTTGTACAAATTGAAGGGCTATCCAGAACAAGCCTTGATCCATGACACAGGCTTGCACATGTGCATTACAGAGCACTACCTATTGCAAGCAAAACTATTTGAAGGGAAGAACAAATCAGAATATCCAGAATTCAGAGACCATGCAGTCATAAGAGTCTCTCAAATCAAAAACAACTTGAAGCAGTGAAGAATGCAGAAGTGGTGATGGCCACCTTGAATGGCCTCCCAGGATCGTGGAATTCATTTATTCAAGGAATGTGTTCCAGAAGGAAGTGATTACATTTCAACAAACTTCAAGAAGAAGAAGAAGCTCGATTCATAAGAAGAGAAGGGGAGATGGAAGAAATTGAAGATCAAGCTCTTTCATCCAAAGAAGATCCCTCAAGCAATGAGGAATATGAAGAACTCAACTCTTGAAGAACCTCTTATCCACATCAGCATTTAGATAAGAAACGATGCGATTATGGATGAAGAAGACGATGAAGCTAAAGGCTCAAGAAGGATTCTACCCTCGAAACAAATAAAGATAAGTATTCAATTATCATCTCATTATATTGTTTTGTTATGTATTTGTTTATATTCAGTTATTATGCATGATAGGATGTTTGCATTAATGACAGTGTACTACTAATATGCATATGGGTAAGTAGCTAATGGTGCTATACAAATTCTCCATTGCTACTTATCTAGAATGAAACGTCTTTGCTGACATATTGGATTAGTGCACAATCTCAATGTTGTCATGGTAGAGATGGAAGGCATCTAGAAAGTTTCAGTGAGATATGGATGAATGTTGTATTGGCTAAAGTAGTTGCATGATCATATATTTATGCGTAAGTGTTTGCCAATATGATTATTCCTTATGAAATGTTTCTAACCATACAATTGCATTTGACTTGTAGGAAAGATCGCATACATAATCGCCTACAAGAAAAGAAGGACGAAACTTGTTCCAAAGAACAAGTGACGACATTTCAAAATGAAGAATAATATGACAAGTGCAGTGACATCATTGATGCAGAACCTTCTAGCCTCCAAGAAGAAAGGGAAGACCAGTTCAAGAAGAATGATGTCAGGGCGCATTATCGAGACCTGAAGAGAAGTTCATAGTTCCATCATGCAGTAGATGGAAACATCGTGGGATACAAAACAAGATTCGTAGCGTGAGGCTTCTCATGAAGAGAAGGCATAGTCTACAAAGAAACATTTACAGCTAATAGAAGTGAAGTCACATGACATGCATAATCATGTGTGCAAATGAAAGAAGGCCTTGTACAGAAGACACCCATGATGAGCTTGATGAATATCTTAACCTTTGCTACAAGGTTGATAGAAGATGAAAAGCTCATACAT
>LPNX010089730.1:1498-36265 GCA_001517045.1 Pseudotsuga menziesii | reverse complement strand
TGATGCCTCATCTAGTATGAAAAAGGACTAGCTCTGAGAAGATACATATAGTATGAAAAAGGACTAGCTCTGTGTGGATGCCACATCCAGCATGAAAAAGGTCTGGCTCTATGAAGGCTCATCTAGTATGAAAAAGGACTAGCTCTGAGTAGATGGTACATCCAGCATGAAAAAGGGCTGGCTCTGTAGAACTTCCGATGATGAGATAGTATACACATGATGATGACCAGTGGAGATCCAGATCGAGTGATGATCCAGATCCAGTTATGATGAATCCAAGAGATCCAGATCGAGTGATGATCCAGATCCAGTAGTAGTGATCCAGATCGAGTGATGATCCAGATCCAGTCCAGTGATGTTGATCCAGATCGGGTGATGATCTAGATCTAGTGATGCCATTTTATGATGATCCAGATCGATAGATGACTTGAAGACGAAGATGACTTGAAGATGAAGATGACTCAAAGATGAAGATGTTCCAGTTGATGCAGAGAAGAAGACCAGTGCTGAAAAATTGTGTCGAAAGAATAACTTCCTAGTTAAGAGGGAGTGTTGATGTATATGTAACTTCGAAATGTATTCTTCTATGTATTTTATATTATTGTAACCCGATTTTTATTCCAGGATGTTTCTATTATGTATTTGAGTCATGTTGTCATGCCCCGATGTTCCGATCGGGAGGATTATAATGTAAACAAGTCATATCAAGTCATTGGGTAAGTCCCCACTGTTTAGGGGCACTTGAGTTATTATACACTAATTAAGGTGTAGGCTCGAGTAGTAATTATTAGGTTGAGTGCACTTCAAGTCAACGGAAGAATATAAATAGAGAGTGAGAGTCTCTCTATTTATCACTTGTGACTTAGCTCTTTTTCTCTCTCAAGTGTGGCGCACTTTTGGAGAAGGAAATTCTTTGGCTTGACAGAAGACAGAAGGCTGCTATTGTGTTGGGAGATCATCTTACTGTTTTGGGATCACATCTTGTGGTGATACTATCTTAGAGGAAGTTGAGGGGTTTTCTCCATTTATAGTTTCCCCTCCTAAAAGCTTTGTGTCTCTTGTCTCTTGTGATGTGCTTATGTGATTGATGTGCTTGTTATTCTCTCAGTGAAAAGATCTTATCATAGTGCTAGATTAAATGTTGAAAAACTAACATTCTCAGGTTACCATCAGATCAGAATAGCTCCAGAGGATCGACATAAAACAACCTTCGCCATAGAAATGGGATCTTTTCAGTATACTATTATGCCCTTTGGATTGAAGAATGCACCTGCTATGTTTTCCAGAGTAGTCATATCTGCATTTAAGGAATTTATTCATAAGTTCTTAGAAGTTTACTTTGATGATTGGACTATCTTTGCTTTATTGAAATATCATATAGCTATTTTAAGACTTATGCTGGACAAGTGTAGACAGCATCATATTTCATTGAACCTGAAGAAGTGTATCTTTTGTGCACCTTTTGGAATTCTGCTAGGTCACCTTGTATGCAAGAAAGGATTGATGGTAGATCCTGTGAAGATAGCCATTATTGTGAACTTGCCACCTCCAAAGTCTGTTAAGAAACTTCGCACTACGCTTGGTCATACTGGATATTACAGGAAATTCATTAAAGGATATGCTCATATTACAGCCCCTATGGAAAATAAATTGAAGAAAGATAGTAACTTTGAATGGACACCTAAATGTAAGGAAATCTTGGACATTTTGAAAGAAAAGATGGCGACTGCCCCTATCTTAGTATTCCCTGACTGGAGTAAGGAGTTTCATGTTCATGTCGATGCATCTTCCATTGCTTTAGGTGTAGTATTGGCTCAGTCAGGTGAAGGTAATATTGATCACCCTATTGCTTTTGCAAGTAGAAAATTGTCCACAACAGAAAAGAATTATACTACGACAGAATGAGAAGGTCTAGCTATGGTTTATGCTTTGCAGAAATTTTGACATTATTTGTTAGGATCTCATTTTAAAATGTTCACTGACCATTCTGCTTTGAAGTATTTGGTTAAAAATCTTGTGGTAGGTGGAAGGATATGCAGATAGCTGATTTTGTTTCAGGAGTATGACTTTGAGATCATAGTTAAGCCAAGAATACTTAACCTGGGGCTTGACCACTTGTCGAGGCTCGATTCAGGAGAAGAACCCACTAGTTTGGACGAAGGTCTTCCTGATGCCCAGTTGTTTTCCATCCAGATGGTTGGTGACTATTTTCAAGATATTGTTTAGTACTTGTCTACAGGGTTTGCACCCTCTGATATGACAACACAACAGAAGAAGCAGCTGGTGGTTAGAGCAGCTGACTTTACCTTGATAGCAGGATAGCTATATAAGATGGGACCAAATGAAATACTACGCAGATGTGTCCTGGAGCATGAAAAGAAATTGATTTTGGATAAGGCACATTCTCGAGTAGTAGGAGGTCATTATGCAGGAAAAGCTACAACACAGAAGATTCTGACAGCTAGATTGTGGTGGCCTACGATTCATAAGGATGCAAGAGAGTATTGCCATAGCTGTGATATCTATAAGAGGACAGGAAAACCATCTAAGAGGGATGAGATGCCTCTGGTTCCATAGGTAACTTTACAAGCATTTGACAAGTGGGATATTGATTTTGTTGGACCAATCAATCCCCCTGCAAAGAAATATGGAGCCAGATACATTATTATAGCAACTGATTACCTTACTCGTTGGGCCAAAGATCAACCTGTCAAGAACTATAGCACTGCTACAACTGCAAAGTTCATATTTGATAGCATCTTGTCAAGGTTTGGATGTCATAGAATTCTTATGAGTGATCAAGGATCACATTTTCTGAATAATACTATTGAAGCATTGAATGAATAATTTCAAGTATATCATCAGAAGAGTACTGCCTACCATCCTCAAGAAAACGGAGTTGTCGAAGCCTTTAACAAGATTCTTGAGCACTCTCCGATGAAGGCTTGCAATGTTAACTGAAATTATTGGGATCTTAGAATTCCAGTAGTATTATGGGCTTATAGAACCACTTGCAAGAAATTGACAGGCCATACACCTTTTAGGCTAGTATATGGACAAGAAGTAGTTATGCCCATGGAGTACATTGTTCCTAGCCTTAGAAAATCTACCTTCACCGAGATGGATGATCTAGCTATGTTGAATGAAAGGATGGCGAAGATACTGGAACTAGAAGAAGACATATTCATCGCAGGTTTCCAGCAGTAAGTACAGAAAGCCAGAGAAAAAGTATGGCATGATAGACACATTAAGAAGAAGCATTTCCAGAATGGTGATCTTGTGCTCTTGTACGACAGTAAATTCATGAAGTTCCCAGGTAAGTTCAAGACACATTGGAAAGGACCATACATAGTTCAGAAATTTACCGATGGTGGTGCAGTTCAGTTAGCTAAACTGAATGGAGAAATTTTGCCCGCCATGGTGAATGGAAGGAGATTAAAGAAGTACAGGGACAAGCCTATACTCCCTGATCAGAAGTAATAGCAAGAAGGAGAGTCTAAGTACCAAGGACAGTTGCAATTGGGTACTAGACTATAATGAAGTTGTTCTCAGAGAGCTTGGGTAGATTGTTGGAAAATCTCCGAAGTGTCGAAGCTTGTGCCAGCACATGTCGAAGGTCTATATTGTGTTAAAGATCCTTATTGTGGCAAAGCCAAAGTTACTAGTTGTGTCGAAGAAGAAAAGTGTGTCAAATCTTAAAATGCGACCGTTGGAAAAAAAAACAGATTTGGCGGCGCCGGTACGTTAACTACATTAACTGCCTGTAATGATGAGATTTTGGGAAATCTAGCGCCGTTTGGACAAGATCTATAGCTGCTCTGTTAGATTTGGTGTCTTTAATGCACAATTATGGCAGATTTGGTCGTTGGATTCTATAAGAAGATACCTAGACCTACAAATTTTGCATTACGCATTTTTCTTTAATTGAGTCCATGTCAACTGATCGCGAAGTCCAGGAATTATTGAGAGAATTCAGAGAGAGGGGTCTGTAGAACCTTATGAGAAACCCACCTGAATCTGCACCTTGTGAAGAGACTCCCCCAGTGCCAAATCAACCAATCCAGATAGGATCAACTAAAAATAAATTCAAAGCAAAAAGTTCATTCTAAGCAAAACGAGGAAAGACAAAAGCCATCAAGAAAGACACTGGAGGGCCCCGAGATGAATCCCTATGGTTCAGCAGACATCCCACCTAAAGGTTTTGAAGACTTTGATGAGGATGAGAAAGTTGCATTGCAACGTCCACCATATCTTTCACCTGTTCGACCAGGAGTTTAGCCACCTCGGCGGACAACCAATTTCACATTACACACCCCTTCACTGCCACAGGGTGTGAAGTTGGTCGGCACAATGACAGGAAAGTTAGACCAGCTTAAGTACGCAGAACATGATACGAATGATCATGGGAAATTTCCACAGTTCGCACCTGGGAAATACTTGCACTCCGTCCACTATCTGGAGATTGGAGTGTGTTGTGGCAGCAACTTCTTTCTCTCCAAATTTCTTAAATGTTGGGGCCCCTCCTCATATTGTTGCATTGGTTTTAATCAACGGATTCTTGATTCGGTCATATAGTTTTAGATGTTTGTTTTTTAAAGCTCCTTTCTTGACCTGTTTTCAGACTCCCAAGTGCGATGAAATTTATGATGAGCCAGAATTTTTTATTTCGATTTTGTGGGTGGATCAACCAGTTAGTTCTATTGTGGTCGCCGTTACAGAAGTATAACATTTAGTTGTCCTTTGTTAAATGCTTGTGACTGACTGAAACACTGGGTTTTTCTTTTGATCGGGCCTTTTTATTGTTAAATCAGAAGCTGCGAAGTTCCAGCCCCTCCGCCATTGCGGCTCCAAAATCGTTTATTCGTTTGATGTGACATCTCGCTAGCATCTGATTCGTGTTAACCTATGATCGCTTGCCCCTCGCCCGGACTCATCCGCCGTTGCGGCTGGGAAATCCATCCCTCTCTCGACTTGAATGCCTTCCGACGCCCGACCACGCTCTTCCCGCCGGCGTCCAATTAAACCTTATCGCCCATTCTTCCGCTCACCCGTCCCCTATAATCCTCCGCCGTTGCGGCTCCTGAAGTCTTGTCCCGTCCGATGTAGAAGTCATTCAACCACCGATTTATAATCTTCCACCCAAAGCTCGTTTTTTGTTTCGCTCAGAACCAGAGACGCACTGGGCCGTTTCCTTGAGGCATAATCTTTCAATTGGTAGAGTCAGATGTTTGCTTATAACGCCCCTCCAATCAATGATACTTGTCGATCAATTGTAGGGTAATTCGAGAAAGCGGTCAAACTACTGGGAGGAAGTATAACTGAACCCAGGGAAATCATCGAAGAGATCGATGGCAGTAGAAGGACGAAATCCGGAACAAGGAATAGGCATATTTGAGTAACGGATCAGTCCCCAAGAGGGTTCATGATCACATACAAATAAGAGAAAGGAGTGTGAAGCGTTGGGGGAGCTGAAAGGCCATGCGTTTGGAAAACGAAGTGCTCGGTAATTGTAGTTTAAATATTTGAAAGCGGGATTGAGAGAGGGATTTTCCCCCCTGGAAAATTTTGTAAATGTTTTCTTGTAAGAGGAACTATTTCATTTTGCAAAGGAAACTGCAATTTTTTTCCTGTTGGATAGAGTAAAAAAGTGGAATGTATCAATGCAATGCAATGAATAATGTTGAAGAGGAACTACTTCGTTTTCAGCTATGTTTCATTTATTGTAAGAGTATTTAATTTTATGAACCTATGTTCTTGTTGAATGTTCTTCAGTAGTTTCCGGGATATTGATTTCACTGTGAGTAATGAATGACATTATAAAATGATCGGCTATCTGGTTATTTGAATATCTTGAAGTGTTCATGTGTCTTAAAAGAAATATCAGCTACGTGTGATTCTTCATAATGCATGTGAAAAATGTGTTTCTCACCCAAAATGATAACCTTGCTCCCTAGGGATAGTTAAGATAGTTAGTTGTTGCTTTATATCTGATTTGGCTGCTGGTGAGCATAAGATGATAGGTAAGAACTTGTGCATCACATTGTGACCACTCCCTGCACCTTGATGGCCCAGCATTTAGTTAGTCACTTGCATCTCATTTCTTAAAGTCAAAATACAAAAACTCGGTGGGCCGAGCCGCAACCAGTAAAGCCTTTGTTTTGTTTCTTGACCCGCGGTAGCCGGACCGCAAAACGGGACTGATTCCCTATTCCAAACAGTCAACGGGCTAGTTGGGAACGTTGATTGGGGAGAATCCCTTATTGTTTTCGCCTGCAAATTTATAGGCCTCAACATTTTTGCTGCTAGAAGGAGGGACGCCAGTGTATGGCTGGCCGAGGAAACCTATTTTCTTGAGATTATTTCGCTGGTTACAGTTCTGAAAGTAGTGGACCGCTTAACCCAATTCCGGAAGAAGACAACAGAGAATATCTCTATCCTGTTCACAACGAGATTGTTAATGATCTGAGAAGACACACTCGTTCTTATGTAAAGAAGATTGGAGGGTTGCCAATTATCCACGAGTTGCCTAGAAGAGAATACAAGAAGAAAGACTGTCCTATAGTAGAAGATTCATTGTTGGTTGGAGACTGGGAAGAACTGGTGGAAACCACCTTACAGGAAGTTGAATTGCCTTTGAACCAAGTAGGCCCAGACACCCCTTACAGCTCTCCTTTCCACACCCCTGTTGGTTCCCCTCCACACTCTCCACTTCAACTCATGGCAGGCGTTAACGCAAATCAACCTCCACCTAATCCACCAAATCCACCGCCAGCTTGGAAAGACAGGTCACCTCTAAATCTAACCCCGCCTTTGCATGACCTACCTCAAGCGTTTGAGAAGTTACTGCCTAAATTTGACCCCAGTGAGAAGATCCTAGTGGATGATCATCTACAAAATTTCTACTTGGCAATAGAAGGTCTAAGGGCTGGAGAACACGAAGATGTGGTGTGTAGACTATTCCCGCATACCCTCAAAGGAGCTGCGGCCTCATGGTATTTTGGTTTGCCTGCCAACTCTATCCCAGACTGGGATACCTTCGAAAGAATGTTCAGGAGAAAGTATGCAATCCAAAAGACTCACGCTGCCCTCATGAAAGGACTATGTGCATTAAAGAAAGAAAAAAAAGAAAAAGTTCACAGCTTCACACAAAGGTTTGCAGCATATCTTAAAAATTTCTCTGAAACAGATAAGCCTTTAGACAAAGTACTGATTGAATACTATACTTCAGCTCTGGGTCTTGATCTGGCCATGTTTGCGAAAGGTAGGGCCAAGCCTACTCTGACAGAAACCTATGAAGAAGCAGAAGTGGTGGAGGCTGAAAGAGAGAGTATTGAAGATTACCCCGAACAATCAGGAGAGAGAAGGAAAACTTTATTGTTCACTAAACCTAAAGAGGAGAAAGCACCAGATTATGAAAGTATAGCCAAAATGATGCAAAAGCTGTCTAATAAGATCATAGACTTGGAAAAAGAGAAGGAAACACAGAAGTTCTACAGGCCTTATTATAAGAAAAGGGAGGAAAACAATCAGTCCCAACCTCCTCCTCACAGTACTGCGTCGATGAACCTGACAGAGATAGGGATGGAAAATTTTTGCACCTTTCATCAGCAGCCTCACTCTGAAAAAAGCTGCCCACAATGGATAAATTCAATGACGTTAGTCATGAATCAGATGTTGGATTCGAGACTAACAGAAGAAGATGATGATGATAGGAAAGAAAGTGCTGCTTCTACTTCTACAAAAGAACAGGAAGAAGAAACTATGGCATTATGGAGCTCGATCTCCCTACTCGATGCAGAAGAAGATATCACTAAAAAACACAAAGATGTCAGGGAGGATAACGTGACAACCAAAATTCAAGGGACGATTAGTGATGATAGTCTCTTACTCCCAAAGATCAAAAGGCCGCAAAGAAACGTCAAGAAGAAGTTTCAAGATAAATCCTTGACTGATAAGATTCCGGAATTCACTATTACCAGTCAGAATCCTGAGCAGAACAGGATATTGCCCAAGCCAAATGAAGAGAAGGTGAGTGCTGATACATCTCTGTCCATTAAACAACAGCTTGAATATGACGTTGTTGAAGACCTAAAAAATATAAAGGAAAACGTCCCGCTGTTTGAAATGTGCAAAGTACCTCAGCAAAAGGAAAAGCTGTTGAAAGCACTGGAAACATCAGAAGAGGAGCGACCTACTGTCAATCAGCCTCTGGATGAAGAAGAAATCGGGGAAGCTAGGACTGGAGGTAAGTCTAAAACTAAATAGACACCCTTCCTCCTGGCATTTGAAATTTTTAATCATAACGTTCACAATTGTCTAGTAGACTCAGGGGCGTCAATCAATGTCATGCCCGTATCAGTATGTAGGAAAATCAATAGGAAGTTTAAGCCAACCACGTGGAGGGTGGTGTAATTGGATAGGACAGACGTTAAGGTAATCGATGAAATGGAGGACGTTCTAATTCGTCTGGCATCAAATGACAAAGTATGCCAAGTTATCAACATCGTGGTGGCTGATATACCAGACGCTTATGGCTTGGTCCTGAGCAGAGATTGGTTCACTAAATTGAATGGATATTTCACCTCAGATTGGTCACACCTGTGGTTTCCATACAAAGGAAGCCCCAATCAGATTAAGGTTTTGAGGGAACCTCACATGAAGTACAATGTTACCCAGTTGGACAAGAAGAATATACCAGTTGAACCTATGTTGGGAAACTACTTTCTCAAACTGGAACTAGGGAACTATCAAACGGAAGAGGCCAGTGACACATCTGACACCCAGCCTGAACCCCTTAAATTCTCGCAGGCTTATGAGTTTGATTGTGAAATAGTATATTTAGCAGTAGAAGTAGATTATTTTTCAGTAGATAATGGTTTTTGGACTTTATTTTTTGATGGATCTAAAACTTTAGAAGGGTCAGGAGCCGGCTGCGTCCTCATTGATCCACAAAAAAATAAACACTTCTTGTCCTGTAGATTAGAGTTTGAGTGCACTAACAATACGGCTGAGTATGAAGCATTGTTACAGGGACTTAATAAAGCGATTGAGATAAAGGTGAGTAATTTAAACGTTTTTGGGGATTCAGAAATAGTTGTAAAGCAAATAAGAAATCAAATACATTGTGTTTCCCGACATTTGAAAGCTTACCAAAGCAAGGTATGGGATTTGCTTAAAAATTTTCATGCATTCAATATTGTTTCAATCCCAAGAATGAAAAATGCGGCCGCTGATCTGTTGGCCACATCAGCTGCCAGGATGGTACCCACTAATAACAGATGTTCTATTGAATTACTTTTTAGGCCTTCCATACCAGATATGATCACCAATCTGAGGGTGTTCGATGATGACCAAAAAATCATGGAATGTCTGACCAATGAGGATGTATTCAAGGGAGCGATCATCGATGATGAAAAACACCAAGCCGAGATGAAATTTGACAATTTCGTCCCTAAAGGAGTCCGAACATTAGAGAAGATGTTTGAATTAAATGAAAAATTCCAGAGACCCACAAATGTAAAGACGCACAGCTCAACCCTTCAGTTCGAATTGATAAACTTGGGGACCGAGACGGATCCCAAGTTTGTGAACCTCGGCAAGTGTTGTTCTCCTACCGAAAGGGATAGGTTTGTCAGTTTGTTCAAGCAGTACAAAGATATCTTTGCATGGACGTATGCAAATCTGAAGACCTACGACACCAGCATTATCAAGCATGTCATCCCTATTAAAACAGGCATCAAGCCATATCAGCAGTCGTTAAGGAAGATGCACCCTAAGTTGGAGCCACTGATTCAAAGCGAAGTGAATAAATTGTTGGACGCCAGGATTATTTTTAAAGTCAGGCACTCTGAGTGGGTGTCAAATTTGGTGCCGGTCAGAAAAAAGTTGGGAGAAATCAGACTGTGTGTGGACTTCAGAAACTTAAACCGCGCCTCAGACAAAGACAACTATCCGATGCCTCCCATGGAGCAATTGCTACAGATGGTTTCTGGTTTTGAATTGTTTTCATTGTTAGATGGATTCTATAGCTACAACCAGGTGTTAGTGGCTGAGGAAGATAGATTGAAGACAACGTTCAGAACTAAATGGTGAACTTTTGCATATAGAAGAATGCCGTTTGGACTGATTAACGCTGGCGCGACGTTTCAGAGAGCTATGGACATAGCTTTCCGCAGACTGATTGGACGAAGTGTGGTGGTCTACCTTGATGATATCACCATTTTTTCAAAGAAAAGAGGGGAACACGCATTCCACCTAAAGCATATTTTCGAACACTGTCAGAAGTATGGCATTTCCCTCAATCCTAAGAAGTGCGTGTTCGCGGTCACCGAAGGAAAATTATTGGGGCATATAGTTTCTAAGAAAGGTATATATATAGACCCAGAAAGAATCAAGGCCATTGAAAAAATTCCTATGCCCCATAATAAAAAAGGAATGCAATCTTTCATGGGGACGATAAATTTCGTATGAAGGTTTGTGCCGGATTTTGCTCAGACTGTCAAGCCGCTGTAGCAGATGGTCAAGCAAAATGCATAGTTTAAGTGGACTGAAACTGAAAATACTGCGTTCAACAAAATCAAGACTGATGTTGCCCAGGCGCCCTCCCTGAAAAGTCCAGATTTTGATAAAGACTTCATTATGTACACATTTGCATCCGATGATTCATTGGCAGTCGTGCTTACACAAAAGGAGGATGGGGGTGATGAATTCCCAATATCTTTCATGAGCACTGGGCTTCAAGGGGCTGAATTAAACTACCCAGGCATTGATAAACAGTCTTACGCATTATTTAAGGCAGTGAATCTTTTCAGGCCTTATATATTAAAAAATCGAACCAAGGTAATAGTCCCTTACCCAGCGGTAAGATCTCTTCTCATTCAAAAAGAGTTGGGAGAAAGAAGGGGCAACTGGGTAACAACCCTTCAAGAATATGACCTTGAATTCAAACTGGCTACTATAGTGAAAGGTCAAGGGCTATGCAAATTGATGGCTGGAAGTAGAAACAACGAAGAACAAGCATGGGAAGAGGAAGCCGAATTGCATGTAATGGATGTATTCCCTCTGTTTACAGCTCCTGAGTCCTGGTATAGGGACCTTGTGCATTACTTACAGTCGGGATATTTCCAGAACATTGGAACTCCAAACAAAGAAGAGCTCTGCGCCTCAAATCAGCCTGCTATCATCTGGTTGAAGGAGTGTTATTCAAGAAGAATTATGATGGGGTTCTCCTTAGGTGTTTAGAAAAAGAAGACACAAAGAAACTAATGGTAGAATTACATGACGGCCCGGCTGGGGGACATTATTCCGGCGACACTACAGCCCACAAAATCCTTAGAGCCAGTTACTATTGGCCCACACTCTTCAAGGACGCACATGCACATGTCAGAAAATGTGATATTTGTCAAAGGTGTGGTGGAAGACAGCCCAAAGCAGCCGCACCCCTAAAGCCTGTTATGATCACTGAACCATTTGAACAATGGGGGTTGGACATTATCAGGGAAATAAAACCAAATTCTTCCCTACTGCACAAGTACATTCTTACCGCGACTGATTACTTCACCCGCTGGGTCGAAGCTATCACATTGCGCAAGATCAACGAGGATGAAGTCATCAGCTTCCTACAAGATCATATCATGACCAGGTTTGGGGTTCCAATTTCAATAGTTTTTGATAATGCTAAATACTTTTCATCAATTAAATTGACTTCATTTGCTCATGATAAAGGGATAAAATTACATTATTCTGCTAACTACTATCCGCAAGGGAATGGTCTGGCTGAGTCCTTCAATAAAAACCTTATTAGAATCCTGAAGAAGACTGTCATAGAAAACCAGCGAAGTTGGCACTCAGCCTTACCCAACACCCTATGGGTTGACAGAGTTACCCCCAAGTCTGCAATAGGAGTGTCACCCTATACCCTTGTGTACGGTAAGGAAGCTATCCTGCCCCCTAATATCATGCTGCCATCTTCCATACTAGCTCAAGAGTCTAGGGGTTCGGATGATGAGGTTCTCCAAATAAGAATATATAATCTCTTGAAGGCAGAAGAGGCCAGATCCAAGGCTAGAGAACGTTTTAGACAGCAGCAAGAATCAGTTAAGAGATGGTTTGATAAACATAAAGCTAGGAAAAAGGACTTTGAGGTAGGAGACTTAGTCCTCAAATGGGATCACCCCCATGATGAGAAAGGAAAGCATACTAAGTTCCCGCAGTTATGGGTAGGCCCCGTTCAGATTGTAGCCAAACTTGGCCCTGCTACTTATAAGCTGCAAGATTTACAGGGATGGGAGGAGAACTTGCCAGTTAATGTTTTGGCTCTCAAGCCTTACTTTTCTTGAGTGTCTTTGATTTTTCTGTCTTGTATATAAATAAGCTGTAGAGTTGTTTTCGAGTCATGCTCTCATTTGATTTAATTTTAGTTTGATTTCCAATAAGGGGAACGAACTTGCGGTTGTCTGGAGGAAATTAAGGTTTTTGGGAATAGCAAACGCGTTGAGTGTCAGCCTGCGTGCTGCTAAAAGAGTTCTTTTATCCTAACAGTTTCCCGAATAAAATGATGTACGCATTGAGGTCCTGCTTAACCCCTGTGAATTAAACCGGATTCGAGGAGTCTGGAGTACTATGTCGGGGTCCCATCCATATCACACTTGAAATGTCAAAGGGGCAACAGTAAAGGACCCACGGAAAGAAGCAGGGTGAACAGTGTATCAAATATAAATGATCCCATGCCAAGAGAAGAATGGAAAAAGGCGAATAAAGAGTCGAGACTTCTATAAAAGCATCATAAATCAAAGCAAATGCTGAATCATAAGTACTTAAGGCCAAAAGATCCTCTCCGTCCGTGAGCTGAAGCTTAAAATATACCACTCACACAAAAGGACACTATGGGATAGAGGATCCTGAATTAAAATTCAGTAAGAAAGGCACACAGAAAGACTCAAATGAAAGGGGCAAAAGTCCAAAAGCACAAGAGTGTTAAAATGGCATGGGAACGAGGAACAAACGGATACCGCTGTTGACTTTCTGCTGCGATCTTGTGGTGTCCACGCTGTTGACTACTTGAAGATAGAGGTAATAATGAAACTCATTCTCTGGCCCCAACAGAGTTATCTAGACTTGAAGGTTCCGGTTTCCACTTTCCCCAAAGGGACCATCATCAATGATTAAGGTACACACTTCTGGTGGTCGAGGAACCCATATGGCTGGAAGAATTCATTATAAAGCATTATGGTTAAACAGTCTGTCACTCAAAGTATAATCACCCAGAGATCTAGGTTCACGAGGTAATCGCCAATTGTTGCGGCAGCAACTTCTTTCTCCACAAATTTCTTAAATGTTGGGGCCCCTCCTCATATTGTTGCATTGGTTTTAATCAACAGATTCTTGAGTCGGTCATATAGTTTTAGACGTTTGTTTTTTAAAGCTCCTTTCTTGACCAGTTTTCAGACTCCCGAGTGCAATGAAATTTATGATGAGCCGGAATTTTTTATTTTGATTTTGTGGGTGGATCAACCAGTTAGTTCTATTGTGGTCGCCGTTACAGAAGTATAACATTTCGCTGTCCTTTGTTAAATGCTTGTGACTGACTGAAACACTGGGTTTTTCTTTTGATCGAGCCTTTTTATTATTAAATCGGAAGCTGCAAAGTTCCTGCCCCTCCGTGGTTGCGGCTCCAAAATCGTTTATTCGTCCGATGTGACATCCTGCCAGCATCCGATTCGTGTTAGCCTATGATCGCTTGCCCCTCGCCCGGACTCATCCGCCGTTGCGGATGGGAGATATATCCCTCTCCTGACTTGAATGCCTTCCGATGCCCGACCATGCTCTTCCCGCCGGCATCCAATTAAACCTTATCGCTCGTTCTTCTGCTCACCCGTCCCCTATAATCCTCCGCCGTTGCGGCTCCTGAAGTCTTGTCCCGTCCGATGTAGAAGTCGTTCAACCGCTGATTTATAATCTTCTGCCCAAAGATCATTTTTTGTTCTACTCAGAACCAGAGATGCACTAGGCTGTTTCCTTGAGGCATAATCTTTCAATTGGTAGAGTCAGATGTTTGCTTATAACGCCCCTCCAATCAATGATACTTGTCGATTAATTGTGGGCTAATTTGAGAAAGCGGTCAAACTACTGGGAGGAAGTATAAATGAAGCCAGGGAAATCATCGAAGAGATCAATGGCAGTAGAAGGACGAAATCCGGAACAAGGAATAGGTAGATTCAAGTAACGGATTAGTCCCCAAGAGGGTTCATGATCACATACAAATAAGAGAAAGGAGTGTGAAGCGTTGGGGGAGCTGAAAGGCCATGCATTTGGAAAATGAAACGCTCGGTAATTGTAGTTTAAATATCTGAAAGCAGGACTGAGAGAGGGATTTTTCCCCCTGGAAAATTTTGTAAATGTTTGCTTGTAAGAGGAACTATTTCGTTTTGCAAAGGAAACTCCAATTTTTTTCCTGTTGGAGGGAGTAAAAAAGTGGAATGTATCAATGCAACGCAATGAATAATGTTGAAGAGGAACTACTTCGTTTTCAGCTATGTTTCATTTACTGTAAGAGTATTTAATGTTATGAACCTATGTTCTTGTTGAATGTTTTTCAGTAGTTTCTGGGATATTGATTTCACTGTGAGTAATGAATGACATTATAAAATGATCGGCTATCTGGTTATTTGAATATCTTGAAGTGTTCATGTGTCTTGAAAGAAATATCAGCTACCTGTGATTCTTCATAATGCATGTGCAAAATGTGTTGCTCACCCAAAATGATAACCTTGCTCCCTAGGGATAGTTAAGATAGTTAGTTGTTGCTTTATATCTGATTTGGCTGCTGGTGAGCATAAGACGATAGGTAAGAACCCGCGCATCACATTGTGACCGCTCCCTGCACCTTGATCGCCCTACATTTAGTTAGGAACTTGCATCTCATTTCTTAAAGTCAAAATAAAAAAACTCGGTGGGCCAGGCCGCAACCGGTAAAGCCTTTGTTTTGTTTCTTGACCCGCGGTAGCCGGACCGCAAAACCGGACGGATTCCCTATTCCAAACAGTCAACGGGCCAGTTGGGAATGTTGATTGGGGAGAATCCCTTACTGTTGTCGCCTGCAAATTTCCAAGCCTCAACAGAGTGATTTTTCTTGAATTGAAACAATGGGTTGCTGGCTTGGAGCAAGCTGGCCTGTTGAAAATGCTCAATGTCCCCCACTTTGGTCGCAGCACGCAGGTGACCGTGGTGGTCAGGTAGCTATTGGCGTTGGTGCATGATGGGCACCTGTGGATAGGAAATCAAAAAAAATTCCATTGATGGAGAACTCATTCACAAGATCACAGGATTGCCGAAGGAAGGGCCTGATCCTGGGATCGAATTCATTTGGAAGCATGAAGACACGAAGCTGGCGCAGCACATGAAGGACTGCTTTGGCCTGACAAAAGGAAAACAAGGGTATCAAACCTCAAAAATTTGGCACCAAAAAATCCACTTCACCACAGAGCTCCTAGATATGGAAATTGAAGCCAGTGATAGATTAATTTTACTCACAACAATTAACAATTGATCATGCAAAATCACTCACAAAAGAGACTGAAATTGGAGCTGAACACTAAGCTATATTAACTTAGTGTACAATAGCCAATCTTGTAACATAATAGGTTGCTAAATAAATAAAATACATCAAGGATTCAAATTCATGAGGAGCAATTCAAATCTAGCATAAAGAAGGCTTACTAAAAATAAGCAAATCCCCCATAGGTGTAAAAAGTTGATCCCAAATCTTCCATGGAGCTCACAAATTGGAAAAAAGGATTAGGAAAGTGAAAGAGTGGTGGAATGGCAGCTCATACATGCTTTTCCAAGGAGAAAAGAGTGGAGGATGAAACGGAAAAAAAAACTAGTTCACTTGACCTAGTCTAGCTTTTCCATTTGCCTTAAAACACTGAAAAAGCAGGCAATAAAGCAGAAAAAGTAGAAGGGCACCTAGGAGGCCAGAAATAAAGTAGAATTGATTCATTAAGGTTTCCCAAGTGCTACATGGGTCAAATAAGTAAAGTTTTACCATTATGGATAGGCAAAAGACAACTTGCACAAGGTGGGACACATGAACTAGGCAAATAAGACAAAAATAGTTAAATTAATGTCTAAGGTAGTAAACTATGGGTTGATTATTCTAACACCCCCCCTTAAGCCTGAGTTATGAGTAATATATCAAAAAAATATAGGGCCTATCAAGAAGGCTTAGTTACCCTTTTACATACTGCATGTCCATACAACCAAGGAAAGAGGCAAAAACCATATGGGAAAATCCTCCCTTAAACATGAACTGTAAAACAAAATTTGGAAATCTTGTCTTCACTCATGCTTCAGAGCATGATCAGAAATCCCCAGCAGTGATTTGAGATTGCTGAAGGCCTTATCACAAAATGCTTTGGTGAAGATATCAGCTACTTGTTATGAAGATGAACAGAAGAGTAGGTGAATGGTGCCATCATGCACAAGCTCTCTGATGTAGTGCATATGGATATCAATGTGTTTGTTTCTCTGCTTCTGAACTAGATATTTTTAGATTCAAATGGTACTCTGGTTATCACAGTATATGGTATTCGAGTACTCTGATTCGAAGCCACACTCTCCAAGTAAACCATGCAACCATAAACATTGAGTTGCTGCATTAACAACTCCTCTGTACTCTGCTTCTGTAGATGAGAGTGCAATGGCACTCTGCTTCTTGCTTGACCAGCTGATTGGCCCTTTTGCAAGCATGAAAACATATCCTGATGTGGACTTTATGTCTGTTCTATCACCTGCCCAATCACTGTCAGTGAATCCAATCAAATCAAGATCAGATTTTGCTTTGTAGAAGATCCCATGTGTCCTTGTTCCCTGAACAAAGTTAATGATCCTTTTGGATTCTTTCCAATGGATCTCATGAGGCTGATCCATATATATATAATCCACACTTACTGCATAATAAATATCAGGTCTAGTATGTGTCAGATAGAATAAACATCCAATCAATTTCCTATATAGTGTATTGTTTACCATTGGTGAAGAATCAGCTTCTTCCAGCTTCACTCCTGAAAGGAAAGGAGTTTTGCTTGCTTTGCAATCCTTCATTCTGAATTTGTTCAGCAAATCCAAGGCATGCTTGGACTGGTGCACCTTGATTCCAGCTTTGGTTTGAGCAATCTCAAGCCCCAAAAATTGACTTAAGAGCCCCAAATCTGTCATGGAGAAGGCTTGGTTCATAGCACCCTTTAAGGAAGCAATCTCATCCTTTGAGCTTCCTGTAATGAGGAGGTCATCAACATATAATACAATGATCATTAATTAACCATTAATTAACTTCAAATAGACATTTGGATCTGATTTAGACCGAACACAATTCAGTGATAGCAAGAAGCTATCGATCTTGGCATACCAAGCCCTGGGGGCTTGCTTTAGCCCATACAATGACTTTCTCAACCTGCACACAAGAGAAGGGTTAGTAGAAAAACCTTGAGGCTGTTGCATATATATATCTTTAGTGAGATCTCCGCTCAGGAAGGCACATTTTACATCCATGTGGTGTACCTTCCATTGCCTTGAGGCTGCAATGGCTAAGGCTAGCCTGATGGAATCCATCTTTGCCACTGGGGAAAAGGTCTCATTGTAATCTATCCCATGAACCTGTGAGTAACCCTTGGCTACCAATATAGCCTTTTACTTCAGTGGTGAACCATCAGAAGAAAATTTGGTCTTATAGACCCACTTACACTAGACTAACTTTCTTCCTGGGGGAAGATCCACTAGCTCCCATGTGTTGCTCTTCTGGAGTGAGCTGAACTCCTCCTTCATGGCAGCTTGCGATCTTGGATCTCCTACTACTTCTTCATATGTTTGAGTATCATACTCCACCATCAAATAGCATTTTTTAGCAAACATAGGATCCTCCATGCATAGACCACTCTCAAATTGAGATCTAGTCCTCGTTGGGTCATTGGGTTCCCCAACTAGCTCTCCTACTGCATGTAGTGTCTTGGCTGCCAATTTTGGCCTTGTAGAGCTGTTAGGGTCTGCAATAAACTCATCTCCATTAGAAAAATCAGAATCAGCATGTTCAACAAACTCTTTACTTACTTCCTGAGGTTCAGGTGGAGAAGAGGCTTCTCCAACTTCCACTGCTACAAGGGGTTATTCTTCAAACTGAACACACCTTTCAATAAAGGCTTTGTTTGTGCTCAAATTTATCAAGTTGTAACCTTTTGAATATTTAGAGTATCCAACAAAAATACACTCTTGGCTTTAGGGCTGGAAAGCCTTCCTCTTCTCTGTTGGAATTCTAGCCCAAGCCTTTGAGCCAAAGATCCTGAAATGGGTCACATCTGGCTTGTGCCCACTCCATGCTTCGAAGGGAGTCATAGCATCAAGATTTTTATGGGGCACCCTATTCTGGATATAGGCTGCACAGTTTATAGCTTCGTCCCAGTACTTTGGTGGCAAAGTTTTGGCCTCCATCATGCATGTTTCCATCTCCTTCAGTGATCTGTTCTTCCTCTCAGCAACACCATTTTGCTGTGGTGTGTAAGGGATAGAATGTTGCATCTGAATACCTACATCTACACAATAATTAATAAAATCAGACTTGACATACTCACCACCATTTTTAGATCTGAGGGCCTTGAGTTTCCTCCTAGACTGGTTTTCAACCAAAGCCTTAAGGACTTTGAAGAGGTGAAAAACTTCAGACTTGTGTTTCAGGAAGTAAACCCAGCAATACCTGGAAAAGTCATCAATAAAATTCAATGCATATTTGGCCTGACTCATGGACATATGAGGGAATGGGCCAGCAACATCACTATGGATCAGCTCGATGGGTGCAGAGGTTCTCTCATGACTTTGCTCTCTCAAATTTTTGCTCAGGGTGTTTTACTAGGATACAACCTTGGCAGACTCCTTTGGAAAATTTTATCTTGAGAAACCCTATGACCATCTATTTTTCACTAAGATCAGAAAGATATTTTTAGTTTAGGTGGCCAAATATTTCATGCCAAATCTTGCTAGCCTCATTAGCATGAATCAGAAGAGCAGAGGGGTTTGAGTAAGGTAGGAAGTGTGAGAACATGTATACCTTTTGAGCATGATTTGCAAATCCTTTTGCAATGACTCTACCACTTGAGATCTCTGTGATCTCAATTTCATCAGGGAATAATATGAATTTCTTAGGATACCTAGTGTGAGTCATCTGGTACACTGACAAGAGGTTGGAGGCAAGACCAGGCATATACAAGACATTGCTGAACTGACCATGATCAAGATCATTCCTCCCTTTGCCCAAACTTTCAGTGAGAGAGTCATCTCCCAGTACTATAGGTGGTCCTTTCGACATGTCAAGTGAGGAGAATGCCTCCTTGGTCGAAACCATGTGTCTTGAAGCTCCAGAATTGATGATAAAACTGGGTGAGGTTGATGTGCCAGCAACCAATGCATGAAATCTCTCTCTGTCATCTGAACTTGATCCTCCTCTCTTCCTTGAGCTTTCTGGAAGGAAGATGCCATTCTTCTCTAGGAGTTGGGTCAGTATGTCAATTTTCTTTTTCATACAAGAGCTTTCAGAGTGATTTCCCTTATTGTAGTATGCGCACTTGCTCATTTCTCCTTTGTTTTTCTTCTTCTGGTAGTTCTTCTTGGAACCTTGTGGCTCCTCCGGAGACTATTTCTTGTCTCTCTTTTGCTCAGGTGGATTTTTAGCTTTCTTTTTTCTTTTTGAATCCACCTTTGAATATGCAGCAATCAGAGCTTGATATTTGGATGGTTTGATGGTGCCCATCATCACTAGCTTGTCCTGTAATTGTGTGAGAGATTCCATGAAATCTGCAAGGCTAGGCATCTTCCAGGTTCGAGTTGTCAGTTTTGTGGCATAGAAGGTAAAAAAAAACACTAAATAGTGAGGGCCTAGCTTCGAGAGAATGGCCAGGACGAGCTGATCATCCTTCTTTTCGATCCCACATTGTTTTAGCTACAAAACTAGTGCTTTGAACTTGGAGAAATATAGCTGTAGGGATTCAAAGCTATTTGGACTCAGAGAAATCAGCTCATTTTAGATTTGATGTCCCCTCATCTCATCTATATTTCCAAAAATATCAGCAAGATTCTCCCATACTTCATTTGGTGATTTCAATCCATCAAGATGGAAAAGGAGGTCTCTGGAAATACTCAGACACAGGAGACCATAGGCCTCATCCCTCTTGTTGTGCCATTTTATCTTCTCTGCATCTGCATTGGGCTCTGCTTTTGTTGCCATAGTCACCCTATAGAGGCCTTTCACTCTCAATAGTATCTCCATCTCTGGTTTCCATTCAAATAAATTGCAGGGAGTCAAGATAGTTTTCTGTGATTGATCCATAGCTAGAAATCTTATCCCAGCTGTCAGTAGAAGGCTCCCAGTCACTGATGTCAAACTTGCAAAATAATTTTGAAGGAGAGAAATTGATCTATAATGGCTCTGATACCATGTGGAAATTGAACCCAGTGATAGATTAATTTTACTCACAACAATTAACAATTGATCATGCAAAATCACTCACAAAAGAGACTGAAATTGGAGCTGAACACTAAACTGTATTAACTCAATGTACAATAGCCAACCCTGTAACATAATAGGTTGTTGAATAAATAAAATACATCAAGTATTCGAATGCATGAGGAGCAATTCAAATGTAGCATAAAGCAGGCTTACTAAAAATAAGCAAATCCCCCATAGGTGTAAAAAGTTGATCCCAAATCTGTCATGGAGCTCACGAATTGGAAAAAAGGCTTAGGAAAGCTAAAGAGTGGTGGAATGGCAGCTCATACATGCTTTTCCAAGGAGAAAAGAGTGGAGGATGAAAAGGACAAAAAACTAGTTCACCTCACCTAGTCTAGCTTTTTCATTTGCCTTAAAACACTGAAAAAGCAGGCAATAAAGCAGAAAAAGCAGAAGGGCACCTAGGAGGCTAGGAATAAAGCATAATTGATTCCTTGAGGTTTCCCAAGTGCTACATGGGTCAAATAAGGCAAGTTTTACCATTATGGATAGGCAAAAGACAACTTGCACAAGGTGGGACACATGAACTAGGCAAATAAGACAAAAATAGTTAAATTAATGTCTAAGGTAGTAAACTATGGGTTGATTATTCTAACACTAGCATGCAAGATAATGCAGAAGTGTAGACCGAATGAAGTACCTGCCCTGATCGTCAGTATTGCAGTGAACTGTGCCGAAGACTACAGTTACAAATGGGCATAGTACATTGCGCAAGAATTCCTTGAAGATGTCTGCAATGCGCAGGAGAAAGGTAGACCCTTTCATTACTCATGGTTGATAGTTATTATTGCACTGGTAGGATGGAGAGAACCTACCGAGGTGCAATTTGTTGATGTGCCTCCGCAAATGCCTGGTGCAACAAGGTACGCATCTCTTTGGGTGTCGCAGGATAAAGCCTTACAACAGATGATGAATTATGTGTTTGGATTCTATGTAATGAATATATCCTATGAGATTCTGAAAACACCACGGCTCAGTAATGACATATTCTCATAGTATGTAGGAGTGGCCAACTTCAATGTTGACATGCATCATATCTTATCCAGGCCTGCGCAGATAACAAACACAAATGGTCGAAGTTACCATATGTGGTAAACCAGGAAGACATCCTCGCAGTAGTCAAGCAGTGGCCAAACGAATGGATGAAGGGTGTGGGAACAAGGCCCAGCATACCAGTCCCTCCAGTGACAGATGTGGGCGCAGGTCCTAGTCAGCCGCAATAGGGTGAGCCACTCGACGAAAGTGAAGAACAAAGTGAGTCGCAACAAAGCGAAGGTGACAGGGTGGAGATGGCGGAGATGAAGAAGAAGAAGAAGAAGAACCAGTCAAGACAATCTCCGACCCCAATCGCCCAGATAAGCGCAAGTCTCCAGAGGCAAAGGAAGTTGCTAAGCCTCAGCCTAGAAAGAAAGTGAAGGCATCAAAGGGAAAGAATATCATTGACGAGCCTGCCGTGATGATTGAAGAGCTTGATCAGGCTCTCACAAAGTCTACAGAGGCATTAACCAACAAATGGTTAGAGTTTGCAGCCACACACCTTGATGTGCTCATTGGCGTAGCTCAGCAAATTATAGAACTTAAGGCGTTAGCAGAAAAATCAGCAACTGGCGCTGCAGCAAGCAGTGCCCCAGTAAGCGCACAACCAAACATGAGACAATGGCCTACCAGAAACAATAGAGGTCAAGTACCAAGTGCATCCCTTATAATAAATGACGTAGCATCTCGGTCGCATATGAGTATGACAGTTGAGATAGACTACGCCAAGTTGTCTATGCCAGAGCTCAGCAACAAAGATCTCAGATGTTGTGAGCAGTGCAGCAAAAATTCTAGATGAAAGTGTCAAGGCCTGGGCAAACTTGCATGACAACCCAGAAGTAGAAAAGCTGCAAGAAACCATCAAGCAATGACAGACAGAGCTGGATGTAGTCAAAGCAGAGATTAAGACATTACCTCCTATGCAGAAGATGCTTAAAGTGAAGCATAGTAATGAGCTCCAGCAAGATATTGAGGCTTGCAGAAAGAAAGAAACACTACTGGTGAACTCTATGCAGCCCCTTATTAACGAGGCCTTGGATTTGAGCACTGCTACAGACAACCAGCTCAAATTTTTGAAGTAGTATGATGCATTTGCATAGGGAAAGGCCAGCGAAGCATTAGCAGCAACATTGCAGGAGATAGTGGAAAAGGAGCAAGTATCTAACGATATAATGCGCGGCCTCAACAAGCAGTTTACTATCTTTGCCAACAAGATTCTCCCACCCGAAAAGCAGTAGAGTGTCCCAAGACGGGACACTGGTGAATCTTAGGGCCCTATTGGGGCCTGGACCTTTTAAGTCCTTAATTTTGGCAACTCTGCGGTTCTGGGGCGAAGCTTGTAAGCGGAGTTGCGGTTCAAAATAGTCTTAGGGGTTTCGGGGTTGGGTCGAAGCCCCTCTTTTTGTAAATGTCCCATGGTTTAAGCCCATGGTTTAAGCCCATGGTATTGTAATAGTGCACTTGTATAAATAGGCACTTGTGTAAAGGAGTTAGGTTAGGTTTTTTTGATGATGATAATTTGATGCGAAGCTAAGGTCTATTTTTGGCTTTAAGGTTAAGTCCCAGCTGAGTGCGTGGACGACATCTGCAGTTGAGTGCACAAAGGGTTTTGTAAGAAGGGTTAATTCCCAGCTAAGTGTGCGGATGACCTCTGCAGCTAATTGCGCAGAGGGTTTTTTAAGAAAGGATCTACAACTGAGTGCGCATATCAGAACCGTGTGTTTTTAAAGAGTTGAATATAACCACAGTTATGTGGACGTAGCCCCTACACTGGGGGTGAACCACGTATATCTTGTGTTGTGGTGGTTCTTTCCTATTGTTTCTGTTATGTTTTTATGCATTTGATAAGTAGGTGAATGATAAAGTAAGATATATTGTTAAGTATTAACTTCGCTGTGAATTCCGAGTTAAGGGTTAAGCAAGAAACTACCTGTTTAATATCTAAACTGAGAAGCTATTTAAGTGAATGTCGAAGCTCTATATTGAATAATTATTATTTGTTAAGGCTAAAGGTAGAGTAATATCCCTCTTTTTCCTGTAGAAACCTGATTCTACAGCACCCCATAGCTATTTTGGGTGAGACTGCAACCTGTTGGTAGGTTGTTGCCGAAAGGGCCAACACTGTGGGTCTGTTTGTTGGTTGGTGGTAAAAGTATTAGAACCCGGGTCTGCCCTAAGCACCAACACTTTGGATTGAAAAATACTGGGAAAACCTTTCAACGGGAAATGAACTTTTCCTTCCCTGATATCAAATCCATTGTTGAACCTTACCTTGATGATTTGCTTGCACATTCTCATAAGAGGATTGACCATCCAGATCACTTACGGTTGATATTTGAGCGATGCAGATACTATAAGATCTGCTTGAATCCCCAAAAGTGCATGTTCTATGTCAATTCAGGGAGACTACTCAGATTCATTGTCTGTAATAGAGGCATCCACTAGTGGATCCATTAAAAGTAGAGGCCATTGTAAATCTACCTCCTCCTTGTTCTATCAGGAAACTTCAAAGCTTGCAGGGAAAGTCTAATTTTCTTCGATGTTTCATTGTTAACTATAACAATATTACCAAGGGTTTCATGTGCCTATTAAAATGTGACACCCCATTTGTATGGTACGAAACTGCACAACTCGCTTTCGAGGCATTGAAAAAAGCTTTGTTGTCGGCACCTTTACTGCATCCACCAGATTACTCTAGGGATTTTATATCGTATCTGGCAGCGTCCAAGTCGACCATTAGGGTATTCCTTATCCAAGAAGATGATAAGCTCTAGGATAATTTCATTTACTATCTTAGTCGTGCTTTAGCCAGACTTGAACTCAGGTACTCCCACATCGAGAAATTGGCCTTAACAGTTGTCTATGATGTCCAGAGGTTATGTCACTACATTTTACTGAGGACCACAACAGTATTAGAGGATGTGAATCCCTTTCAGTATGTTTTGTCCCAATGTATTGTTAGGGGCAAATTCAACAAATGGATAGTCATTCTCCAAGAGTTTCACTTGGATTTCCATTCCCCTAAGTCTAAAAATTCCTTAGTTTTCACTGAGCTTATAGCATAATTTTTAATGAAAGAAGATGTAGTCACTGAAGAAGACTCATTCCCAGATGAGCATATGTTCTTGATATCCACCTCTGATCCTTGGTACAAAGATATACTTATATATATCCAGACTTTGAAGTATCCTACGGCTTCCTCGCAGGAGAAACGACGTAAATTACGCCTTCATGCTAAGAAATACCTCATCATAGGAGATACTTTATATAGAAGAGGGGTAGATTCCATTTTTTGTCAATGTCTTACCCATGAGGAAGTGGAGATTGTCCTGAATGATTCCCATAGTGGATCGTGTGGGGGTCATTTATCTGGGTTAGCAACGGCCCATAAGATAGTACGTGCTAGTTATTTCTGGCCCACAATATTCAAAGATTGTGTGGAAGTGGTGAAGCACTGTCATCCCTGTTAGCTTTACACAAGAAAAATATGGTCACATCCTGATCCATTGTTTCCCATTGTCATAGTGGTCCCCTTCATGAAGTGGGGGATTTATTACGTGACGTGCAATGCAGCCTCGAATGGGGGCACAAATATATCATTGTCGCTATGGACTATTTTACGAAATGGGAAGTGGCAATGCCCACCTTTAAAGCCGATGGGGAAACAACAGTTTTCTTCATGTTCAATCAGATTATAGCATAGTTTGGTATACCCAAGGTGATTGTCACTGACCATGGCAGTCATTTTCAAAATAGCATGATGACGAAACAGACCACTATGCTTGGATTCAGACAAGAACATTCATCTTCGTACTATCCTCAAGCAAATGGTCAGGTTGAGGCTATTAACAAGACTTTTAAGACTATCCTCAAACGTACAATTGATGCAACCCATTCTAACTAGCATATCATGCTATACCTTGCTCTTTGGGAATACTGAACTATTGTAAAAATTGCTACGGGTTTCTCCCCCTTCCAACTCGTTCATGGAGTGGAAGCCGTTACCCCGGTTGAATGTGAAATACCATCTTTAAAAATAGCTATTCATGTGTTACCTGATACGATAGAGCTTGAAGAACATCTAGTGCACTTAGAATACCTTGATGAATAGAGTAGAGATGCGCTAATATCTAGTCAAGCTCACAAGAATAGGGTCAAAAGCCAATATGATAAGTCGGTTAAACCTCATATTTTCTTTGAGGGGGAACTTGTTTTGCTTTGGGACCAAGACAAAGAACCCCTGGGGGCAGGAAAATTCAAAGCCATGTGGTTAGGACCTTATGTCGTGTCGAAAGTATTAAAGAAGGGTGCATATGAGTTAATTGATTTTGATGGGAATAAGCTGCCTAAGCCTAGAAATGGGCTCTACCTGAAGAAGTACTATGCTTAGAATTAGCGCCTTTTCTTGTATTTTATTGTATGTATTTTTATGTACACTAGTTTGTCGGTTTGTGTTTTTTATACCATATGCTGGTTGTTTCAGATGTCTACCGAAAGGTATGTATGTTTTGTTGATGGTGCCATTCACCACACTTGTAATATTGCTTCAGCGGCATGGGTCATTTGTTCTCCCTCAGGACAGTTAGTTGCCTCAGGAGACGCTTAATTAGGTCTTGCTTCTAATAATGTTGCTGAGTATAGGGCTGTAATTGAGCTTCTATGGGATGCTTTGTCACGTGGTATCACCATGCTGGAAGTCCAAATGGACTCTCAACTGGTTGTTTCCCAGCTCAATCGAGCTTATCAAGTGCAGAACCCTATTCTATTTCTTCAGTTCATGCAAGTTAGGTTATTGGAAAGAAATTGAGTTCATTACATTCAATCACATTCCAAGAAATCATAATTCATTAACTGGTGCATACACTAATTACATTTGTAAATAAACCGACACAATATATATATATGTGTGTGTGTGTGTGTGTGTGTGAATATCTGTCTATAGATAGGTCAAGTCTCTGATCCTTAGATCTAGTCATAACTGTATAATACACAAAAAATATACAAAATATGGATCAAAATCCATCAAATGCCCTAGATATAAGCTGGACCACCCTGGTCCCCCCGGTCTCCCTGTACTCTAGATTCTTCATCCTCCTCGACTTCGGTAGCCTCAACAACATCTATGTATACTAAAACTGCTCTGGCTACCCACCTCAAAAGGCATATCCAAATAGGTGGAACTCCAACCAAAAACTCCTGCATGATGGCTGGGATGTGGTCTATCCACAAGGTCAGTACTCTTTGGGTAACCCTGGAAAGCTTCCCCTCCAGAACCCTAATAAGCCCTTAGTCTTCACCTAAGACATGACGCACATACATACGTGTATGCCCTTCAGGGTGGACCAGTCCAATATCTGCATTTTGACATGTTTATAGGATTTGAACTCTTATACATATGTATATATCTCTATATTTTAAAATTCATAAAAATTTTAAAAGCTTGAAAATTAAAAATTACCTAGCTCTCCCCATGCTCCTCCTAGAGGGAGGACAAGGTCTGGGTCACCACGAAAATCCATCCCAGCATATGGAAACTACTCCAGTGCTGGTAACTGTCGCTCCAACCAAAATTAGAAGTCATCATCGTATACACTCTGCACTGAGCCACCTCCTCCTTGGCAGAGGAAGATATCTCCCCACCTGCTCAGCCTAGGCTGACGAGGAGATCAGACTGGTAGGGGTATTGCAGGGCTCAATCTCGACACTCTCGAAGAAGAAGAAGGAAACTAGTATGATAGAATACCCAAAGTTCTTCCTCCTTCCTCTCTTGCAGTCAGAGAGTTGCTTTCTCAAAATCAGGACAACTCCCGAACACCAATCATATAAAGCCCCCTACATGCAATCCACTACCAACCTCATTTGGTTCCATGTAGTGGGATGAAGAGAAGATGACCTCGCAGCCCTCACTATGGTACTGGTTAGTACCTATAAAGGAATATCACGTATATTTGCATTAGGGATGCAACTCCCTCTCTTTTGGGTACCTGGTGCACAGTATATATCAATTTATTTTTGGACACTTAGAGGATCACTGCCTCTTCCAGTGCCCTCCAAGTTGACTAGAGCTCCCCGTCGTGATAGACCAGCAATTAAGTAAATATACTCTGACATAATCTCCAAGAATTCATCTTGAAGTTCAAACAAGCCTAAATCATGGTCCCATTAGTATATCATGAACTCTAACAGTCGGACATTGGCCCGCATAGGTGATGTGCAAAACAACTTCAACAACCCACTTGAACATAAAACATTCACTGTGGGGGCAGCTTGGAGTGCTTCTTGATCCATATCTTCATGCTCACACTCCTTCCACTCAAGCACCATCTTCAAACCTAGCAAAACAACCATTGTGAACCTTTAGTTTCATGTAAAAGTTCAAAAATTTGATCCAAAATACTTATTTTCCCCTTCACGCAGCATACGCGACTGTCTAGTTAGACATGTCGCGTACTGTATGCGACTATCCTTCATGGAAACCCGCGTACAAAACATGTGTACGTGAGTTTCAATATAGCGAACCCATGTACATTGCATGCCTTTCTTAAAGGTGCTCAAAAATATAAAATTGGGGCTTAAATTTAAAATTTTCTACGATCAAATTGAAGAGCTTGGGGTGTAGCCTTACCTGACACTTGCAGAATTGGATTTCTTCCATCGGATTTTCCACACCGATCGAATGAAGGTAGAGGTGAAAACTTGCTTTTTATGGCTAAAATTCAAAATGGTTATTTTTATTTAAGTTTTTGAACTATTTATAGAAATTTTATTTCTTATGTGGGTTTTTTCCCTATAGTTCACATTTTATCAAACTAATACCATCCCTTTTTACCTTGTAACAGGTTTTTCATCGTTCTAAAGTGTTTTTTGCTCATATAGGGTGATTTTTTGTTATTTCATATGCATTTTGCATCTATACTTAATCCATCTTAAACTTAGCAATCAACATTTTAATCATGGACTATGGTATTTTAAAACCATTAGATCCTTGTCTTTACCATCGTTCTTCCATGGATAGGGCCTTCCTCTCATTAGTATCCTCATTTAGAGCCTATGTTGTATTTCGATACTCATGCTGCATCTGTCTTAGGTATAGGGGAATCCTTTTAGCTAATTTTCACACTAAATGGAGCCTCATTTTGGTCTCTTTTTACAAGCTATCCCTTTATAGGACTCCCCACCCTTATGGAGTTTCTTTAGGCCCAGGTATGACTCCTTGAAACAGACTTGATTGCTGAGTTAACTTGTCCATTCAATCTCATTAAGAGTATGTGAATGGGCATCCGCATTGGTGGTAGGTTATCTCTTTCTCGAATCATGCAGAATACATGAGAAAGGATCACTCTCTTTTCTATGGAATTGAGAAGAGTATTATCAGGCATAGGTTTATCACTTTTCCAAACCTAAGGGACTAAATTTATGGAGAAGGAACTCTCGGTATGATCTTAGTTTTCCATTTTTCATGCTCTAGACCTAAACATGAAAAAGATTCTAAGTCTACTTTATGTCTTTGTCATGCTCGTTAAAACACTAAAGAACAAAGCATCGAGTTTATTGTTGTAAGCCCCATTCCTCGTACTCAAATGGATATTTCTGAGTGATCTTGCTTTCCTTCACACTCGTAAAACTCAAGCTATATGCTACTCTTGAAGGAGCGTTGGGTAGGTAGTAATTTAACCTTTTTCAAACCTCCTTGACTAAATAGGAAAAATGTTCACCTTTTCTTCTATGGAAGTTAAGAGAGTTCTTCTGTGGTATGTTTTATACTTTTTCGGCCTCAGGAGACTAAATTGGATGAAAAATGACCCCCCTGGAGTCTTCTTTCGAGTTTCAGACTCTATAAATGTGAAAACACCAACTGAGCATGTACCAGTTCGGGCTCATTAAATCCACAAATCAGTGACACTATCAAGCATTATTTCCTCTTCTCTTCAAGCTTGTTAAAAAATGAAGAGAGATCTCAGTTAACTTTCCTGGACTCGTTAAAATTTAACAAGGAAGGTAAGGAAGAAGTTTTCTCTTGGTTTTCAGTTAGTGGCAGCATGTCATCCTTGAACATAGCACTCTTTGTATTTCCCGATACCATGTCTCAGTGTTCATTTTTAGTTCAGCTATTACTTCGAGTTTATTACTCCTCCTCTTGTCAGTTCTACCTGGGGAATTTGATCATGTCTCCTACATGACAGATAAGTCTAGTTTTTCTATCTATAAAGTCAAAAGATGCATTGGGTCACCTCTGTGTCATGCTCACTGTTTAAGGACTTAACTCAATGTTTTATCTATATCCTAATCCCATCATTGTTGTATCTATTATCACTTGTGTCTCCCTTCCTTTACCCAGTTCCTAGTCACTCTTGTGATCCGTTGGAGGATCTATTGCCTTCCTTATCATAGTATGGTTCCACATCAGTATTTTCTTATGATGAATACCTAGAGTTTTGATGATCGTACTGCAGGATTCACTTTCATCATTGGTGAATTCCTTTGCTTCAGTTGTCGATTATCACCTATTCATTGACAATCTGTTGAATCCGCTCCATGTTCGAGTTCAACCTACATCTATTCACATGGCTTGGATTGTACTGGTTCTTTGGGATTGTTTATGAAGACCTTAGTTCCCTGTTTATGGACTAAGGTGCACAAGATTATGTTCTACTTATCTACATAGATTCCAGATCTTTGAAGACTCATCATTATTGTATATTGTGGCTTCTATCCACCTTTGTAATATACATGGTCTTGTACCCATACTATATGATGTACTCAAACATTGTAAAGGAGATAATGTTCCATTATATTGAACATAGCATCCTTAGATATGATTTTGTATATGACATTATTATGTATTTGTTTCAGGTACTACCTCTGCTCCATTGGATTTTTGAGTTCTCCAAAGATAGAGATTATAATTTATTTTGGCCATCACTTCCCTCTAACCTCACACATTAGGGGGCATCTGTTATCAACCCAAATGGCACTTCTTTGTTCGAGTGCTGACACTTCATATGTTGGCACACAAAAGGACACTTATGGATTGAAGGTTTCCTAAACAATATAGATGGGCATGACATGAGATGCATTCACTATTCACCCAGCTTGCCATTTTACCTTTTTATATGTTGATTGTTTTACGCGAATCTTTCCACAACAAATCACGTACGTATGTGACTATCTCCACAACATATCATGTACTGTATGGGAGTATTTTCATTGCAACCCTCGTACAGATCTATACACAGGTTTCCCTTAAAGCAACTCGCGTTTCATAAGCGGGCGGGTCAGTATCAATACTCGTGTATTCCTCCATTTGACATTAAAAATAATATAACATGATTAATGGATATTTGTTAAGCCCTAATCATGAACTTTATTAACTGTTTCAACCTCCTCAGCCTTCGAAACTGCTCTATTTCCCTAAGTATAATAAATAGAGGCCTTGGGGAGGGCATTAATTAATCATACTTGGAGAGAAAAGTTATGCTGGTGGTATATCCTTAGAATTCTTCGGAGTAGCAAAAATCAGAATCCTTTGGTTGTAGAGGAGTCCTTGTTTCATGCATTGGGTTGTACACTTATCTCATTCACTATTGTTAATAAAGAGAATCCTTCTTCCAACTTTGTGTTGAGTCTCTTTCATGTATCATGGTTTGATGAATATTTATGATTAAGCACTCGATATATTGTTTATCTAACTTGTCATATATACATGTATAAGATTGTACTTGGAGGAATTGCTCTTTGTAGGTGAAGGAGGTGCATCCCTAAAATCTTTGGAGAGTAGCAGAGTGGGAGAATACAATGCTTGGATCAACCATCGTTAATCGAGTGAGTTCATCATATCTTCCTATTTCCTTTCTATACTTTAAAGCTGATTGTCTGCAAGTTTTAAGAGTAAGTTGGTAACCCCAGACCCTCGGTTATAAGGGTGTTTATTCATGAACAGCACGTATCCTAAAATATCATGAATCAAGACACCCTAAGGTTCCATGGACTCAATAGCTCCTAAGCTCGATGGCCCAGTTTGTGCAGTTCCTTCCCCCTGCATTCTCACATACATGCAATTTTTCCTCTTCTTTGGTGGCATAGGACCAGGTCTTTGAGTCTACCACTTTTACTTAGGAATGGACGATGAAACCTCTAGCATACTCATGATTTCTTCTTCCATAGCCATGGGACGAATGAGGAACTAATACTCACTAGAAATTTCTGTGGCGTCAAGACTTCTCAACATCCATTACCCCTTAAAACCTGAAAACACACTCAATAGCTTGAACTGTACTTCAGTCAACACTCTTCACAAAATTCTCCCTCTACTTCTACTCGTGCAATTGAAGAATTCCATCTTACGCATCCCGTACGGTGTTTTATAGCCACTTCCAATCCAAATTCATCATTACCAAATCTAACTTCACCATTATTGCTAAATTAGATCTTAATGATGCCAAATCCCTCGAAGATATTATTCTTCTAATGGTCAAATCACCCATTAATGCAGGTCACTTGAACAAGCGCCGCCAGCTAACTGGTTTAACTACCTGCATTTATTACTTTGTTTGACCACACCACAACCCTACAATTGTCACCAATGGTCAATTGATTATCGCTAACAATTTTAACCTTGCATAGCCTCTCCCCTAGGGCTCGCCCTATTGTGATGAACTAAAAAATATTCATCTTCTTTTTTCCACACTTCATGTGGCGTGCATCATCGAACCTGTTTTATAGGGCTTCAAGGGACTCCCATTAATGAGGTTTGGCAACATTGTGACATCTAATTGTTGTAATTGAACTGCACTGCTAGAGGTAAAGGATTGAACAAATCATGAAGTTGGGTGTCTATTTTGGGGGGGTCTATGACAAAATCGAAGTTGTTTTTACATGTTTCTCAACTTCGAACAAAGAAAAGTTGTATTTGTGTTTAGAATTTCACTTTCGAGTAAAAACAAAAGTTGTAAACAATCGTGTTAGCTTTCTATATGTTATTTTTCAGAATTTTTTTATTGGCATTTGATATGTCATTTTAGCAATTGTTTGACAGTATGTTCTTAAGTAATGAAATTATGGTAAATAGTCATGTAGAAAGACGTAACTTTATTCATTATTAAATTATTGTTTATTAAAAACAAAATATGTTAGTACAATCTACACAGATTGTACTAATGCATGACTATAATTTTGTATCCAACAGAGACATACAATAATTATTAGAATTTTTTGAAGTGGACCTACCTGAAAAACTATCATAAAATTGACATGTTTAAGGAGACGTTACACTTTGTATAATGTTCTATTTCATAACACAAAATTGAAAGTACCCTTTTGAAACTAACACATCAAACTTGTGTATCACTGTTTTTTCAATTTTTTTCATAATGTCGTTTTGAAGTTATTGATTTTTCATTTCACTGGTTTTTCTTAAAATTTCAAGCAATCCAAACCCCTTATAGGAAAAATATTCTAAATATTTACTGTATGTCTTGAAATTTAATAAAAATCACATTTATAGAAACTAGATTGAATTATGAATGTAATGGTAGTATTTATGAAATGAAATATCAAATATTTCATATGATCCGCTATGTCCGAAATTGCAAAAAGCTTCAGGAAAAAGCTGGAGAACTGATTTCTGAATATTTGCAGGTTTTCTGCCGAACATATTTTTCGGCCGAACAATTATTAGTTCGGCCAAAACGTTAGTTTTAACTGATGGAATAATTGTTCGGCCGAAAATAATTTTGTTTTTTTCACGTCGGCCGGGAAAAAAACGCCGATTGAAAACACAAAATTCATATTTATAAAGAATATGAATTACACATTTTCGCATTTTTTAAATCATTCGTGTTATACAAATGCCAAGGTATGTACTGCGGATTTTTTGACTCTTTTTTTTCCTTTTTTTGGTATTTCAAAGCATTTTTAAGAAGATTATTTTTATCTTTGTTGCATTTTTGGGCACTTTTAAGAGGATTTTTTATATCTATGTTATATTTCTGGGCACTTTTATGAAAATTTTTGTCTTTGTTGCATTTTTGGGCACTTTTAAGAAAATTTTTGTCTTTGTTGCATTTTTGGGCACTTTTAAGAAGATTTTTTTTTTCTTTGTTGTATTTGTAGGCACTTTTATGAATTTTTTTTTGTGTTTGTTGCATTTTTGGAGACTTTTATGAAGATTTCTTTTCTTTGTTGCATTTCTAGGCTTCTAAAGTGATTATTTTTTTATGGTGAAGATTCTTGATAGAGAAAGCTATTATAAGTTTAAGGTACAAATTAAAGAATCATGGGAAACAAAAGAAACCGAAGTAGAAAATATGATCGCACTCGAGATGATGCCGAACATTATGCCAAAAATAAGGAAGCTAAAAGACGGAGATTGCAAGATCAAAATATTACAAATGTTGAGGAAATTCTTGATGAGGATGTTAATAGAGATTTGGATCATAATGTTGATGATATGAATGCTCAAAATCAGATTCGAGAACAAGAAATTGACCAAGGTATGTTCAAATATTGTTTTGTTTTTTTAAATCCAATAATTGTTTTTGTAAATGTTTATAATGTTGAATATGATTTACGAAACACATATACAGATTTACTGCATAATGTTGATCAAGATGTTGAAGACATTGATGAAACCAAAAACGACGATGTTGAAGACATTGATGCAAATATGCGTTCAAGTATAGGTATGTACATATATATATCAATTGGTTCTTGTCATTGGGATCCCATCTAGTTTTGCTTTAGTACATGTTTTGCTTTAGGTTTAAAGGTTTGTTCTCCAAAATATGCTAAATTGTAATTTAAATTGAAATATGTAGGTAGTTTCATCATTGAAGATGACATGTTACAGAATGTTGATAGAGAAAAATTCGGAGACCCAAAACCTAAACATATTGTGCGATATCGTGTTAAAAAAATGCATGAACAATTTCTAAAAGGCGAATCAGTGACAGCACAAGCTCAATTTTTGAGGTGTTTGTTAGTCTCCAAGAAGTTAAAAGAAGCTTGGTCATTATTGGGCATTCAAAAAGAGACAAAAGATACAAAGGTGAAACAAAATGTGGCCGAAAATATAGCTGGTGCAATAAAATCTATTGGAAAATCCAGAAAGAGAGATACTAGTGCTGCACGCAGAATAATACAAATAGCGATTATTTCATCTAGTACACGGAAATCACATTTGA